>JAMKCH010005858.1:0-69617 GCA_023653785.1 Ophioderma brevispina
TTGCCGTCAGAAGGCGCAATGCTTTTATCAGGCGGGTGACACTGTGTACAAATGCCGCATGAGACAATTTCGAATGGTGATAGCACCACCATTTTCGATAGCTTTTTTTAATATGTCATAAACGTATTCATGACGTAAACCGTAGCATGACGTAGCATAATAGTGCCACGCACGACTATGATGTAACGTAATAGCGCCACTCACGACTGGCGACTATAAGCTACAAATTTCATGCAGATCAGTGTGCAGTACGCATCCATTATTTATTTATTTATTTATTATCCTGTTTTTTAATTGCATTCACACGCGATGTTCATCGTTGTATCTGGGACGTCTTTCCTGTAAATGGCGCGATGTTTTTCGTTGCCATCTTGCCGTCTTCCCGGGAAAATGACGCGATGTTTTTCGTTGCATCGGGGCCGTCTTCTGGGGGGGGAGAAAAATGTACGCGATGTTTTCATTGCATCTGGGGCGTTAACGACTTTACGCTACTTCTTCCTGTGCCGGGAAAAACGGGCCGAGATGCAATGAACGCAAACTTTGGCTCTCGTTGCATCTGGCCGTTAAAGATAAAAATAGATTGCCCTCGTTGCATTTGGGCCGTCGCCGCAAACACCCTGTCCCGGGTTAGGTTTAATTATGGAGTTTGATGCTTTGTTTTAGAGTTTTTTATTATGTTGGGTGAAATATGGATGAAGTTCATCAATGAGTTGTTTTTTTAGAATTTTTTGTTGGTGAATTATGCAATTAGCTCAATTTGCATAATTTTAAGAAATTTAGTTCCGCAGCGTATAATGATGTATCTTGGTGGAAGAAAGCGGGTTTGAAGGGTTCTTAACCGGATTAGATTTTGGGCGTATTTCTGGTGACCATGCACATGAACTAAATAATATGCAAAAATCAGCATAATTGTTATAGTGTTTTGAAACGGCACATCGATGCCCAAAATTCCTTTGGGCCTGCTGGGACACTTTAAAGAATAACCGGACATTTTTTTTTTTACACTTTTGTGGCTGTTCTCGAGAACGGTCCACAGGGGTTTTAGTTTGTCCAGAAAAGAGTCTTTTCAGCAGGATGTCATCATTGCGAGGCGAGGGAGGGATGGTAGGGTTAGGACGCGATGAGGTGCGATAAGGGTTTTTGTGCGTGGTGTCGAAATATGAGAAAGGAGGGCGAAGTTGATACTAGGGGTAAGGGTGGATTTGATTTTTTTATGGGAGATTTGTTTGGACTGGTGGGCTATGAGGCGGGAAGCGGGTTTTGCAAAAACCTAGTTCAGATAGATACAAAACTGAAACTGAAACGCAAACCTCTTGAAGGACCAAATAAAACTACATGCCATTTTGTGCATGCAATGCCGAAAACTTACATGCAAAAATCAATGGCACATGCATAAAAAAAAAAAAAAAACATCATATGTCACATGAAAAATGAAAAACGTTGATTATTTATAAATTTACATGCACACTGTGCTGTAGTACCGAAACTTTACATGCACACAGAAAAAGTTACATGCATTTTGTGCATGTGGTCACGCAAGTAATTCGAGCTCTGGAAAAAGTTGGTAAATCTAAATCTGTTTTGTCAAAGGATGAGGAAAGCAATTTCTTGACTTGGATATTTCAATGGCCCGTAATTCCACAAAAGAACTTAGTTCTGGCTTATCTCATTAGTGTGTTCAAATCAACAAAAAGAACAATATAATTTTATTTTTTAAAAACAGACATATAAAAGAGAAACAATTTGAAATGAGGTTAAGTTTCTCGCCTTTGAGTGTCTACCTATACTTTCTCTTTGTATTTTCAGCAGAAAAAGCCCATATAAGAAAGACGATGAGTTTTTATAGGTCCTCCTAGTTTAAGTAGTACATTTCTTTGGGAAAGTGTTATCTGTACTGAAAAGATGTCAGCTTTCCCAGTTTACATTTTTGAACTGACAAAAATGACTTGAACTTGGAAAGGATTAATAAATAGTGAAATCATGATTATAATAAAACCAATTAATCTTTTTAATTGGCTGTCTAAATTGCTAGTTTGCTTGAAAAACTTGGATAACATAGGATCCCATAACATTATTGTTCTCAACCAGTTTGGCACAATATAGGGAGGTGTCGGTACCCGGTTTTAAACCGGTTTTAAAACCAAAAGGTTTATGCCCGGCCTATTTTGGCAAGATTTGGGCAAAAATTTTGTTCCCAAAATGCTTTTTAGATTTTTCAAAAAATTGAAATTAAGTAACAGTGGCATTTGGAAACAGCAAGTGCTCAGAAGAAAACGGCAAGATCGGAATCAGACTCAATTTTGTGAACAAGCCTTTTTCATCAAGGATATCTATGAAAATGAATGAATTAATCATGAAATGCACACTTAATTCTGTAGAATCAATAAAAATAGTCTAAAAGACAAGCGAAACATGCACCTTAAAAAAATTTGAGCTGTAGCAAAAAAAAACAAAAAACAATCAAAAACTTATAATAGTATTGATAATTTTTAGGCTAATTTGGGAAAAATTAAATCTTATATGAATAAAAAAGGGAAGCAATTGCTTCCCCTTTTACCTAGATTAACTACTCACATTTAGATTGAAGTATGTAATTGAAATCCCACATTGAACTAGTATTGAGTTCTTTTGCGAAACTTTGCATGTTTTGACAATTTGGCGACAGTGCCTTTTCCATTTTATATTGTTTTTTCATTTTCAGTATGTTTTATGTGTTTTATTTATGTATTTTGGTGATTGAACAAAATAAACAATGCAAAGCATTTTGACTTTCTTAGTTAAAGAGGGGGACTTAATTTAGTAGACATACCCAACATGCTTTGCATGACGACCTTAGACATTTCCTATTGTGTTTTCTGGCAAAAACCAGCACTGAATATAATAATAGGTCTATTCTGAGATTTACGACAGGTAGCAATAAAACTTGTTTAAAGGTGCAGGAAGAGATTTCAAGTCATCAATATTTTCGGTGATATGTATAATTCATTAGATTAGACACTCAATTAGATTCCTAACTTTTATTTGGCTACAGAAATAAACTTAAATGAAAAAAAAAAGATGATTTGTATACATGTGCTTATATTTCAGTAGAAAACAGGCCTGAATTTTGTATTTGCTCCTATACGAAATTAGAAATTTCACAATTTTGGTAGCAACGAACAGTTATCAGCTTATCCTTTCACATGAGGGATAGTTTTGATAGCTTACACCAGTAACAACAAAATCAAAATTTTCACATTTTTTAGGGACAACATGTTATTTTGAAATCTCTCGTTGCAACCTTTAAGTCAAAAGCCAGAATTTGCTAAGAGAGCTTCTGAAAGTGACTTGCCACATGTTTGGGTAATTTGAAAGGTTGCTAGAACTATACATTCTTACATACATGCACAATTTCTCATCTTATTAAGACGAGATTTTTGTTATCACTCAATGATTAGGACGCATCATTGCTGCTCAAGTGAATCAGCCATTTTGTATTGTATCAGAACACTACCCCTGCGGTTATGCACAGTGTACATGTGAATACACAATGTCCAGTTCAATAGATTTAATCCAAGGTTAACTTGGTACCCTATTTGTAATTTATTTTTTTTGCAGTATGATATGGTACGTAAGGTCCTTCAATGTTGCCTCATGTCTGAGGCATGTAGTCAAGTGACCGAGGATACATAATCATGGTTATTTTAATTCAATTCATATTAAGGTAATTTCGTGATCCTAGCACCCCCCCCCCTCATTTTTTGTGTCGTCTGCAAGACTTGCAGAAGGCACATAGTATTACTCTGGTCGGGTGTCTGTGGTCAAAATGTTAACCCTTAATAAAGTGAATGCCATACGAGTTCCGTAAGGGCTACGAATACGATGATGTAACTTGGTGGAAAGGAGGGGGTGGGTGGGGTGACATGTTGGTGACCTCATGTGACCTTGGTGACCTCATATGACCTTTGGCCCCATTCACAAACTGTGATGGCAGACGACACTCGCGGTGCCCGGACCGCGATGTATTTTTATTTATTCACAAGATACTGCTGAGAAAAGGTTTATTTCCAAAATTTCAGTTGGTTTTGATGGTATGTTTTGATGTTATGCGCATGGGCCACCGTGTTGTAATTTCTGTCCATTTACGGACAGCAAACACAAAATCATGAATTTCTTGGAGAGCATATCAAATTTGCATGTGAGATTAGGCACACATACTTTACTAAGACCAAAGTTTAATTTGATATAAAATTCTAAACTTTTTTGAGGCAAGTTGGGGGGGAGGCTGTGTATTATGAAATGCCCCTTTGAAATAGGGCCTATGCTTCTGTCGTCATGTAAGGATATGTTGTCATCAATGTGCATATATGCAATGCATGTAGCCTTTAAAAAACAAGCAAAATTTGGATCCAATCATCAATCCCAAGAAGGTAGAGGTATTAAAGGCACTATCAGTGATTTGCCGAATGAGAAAATCAGAAAAAAATATCAAAAATAAGATTTTTGTATATCTGTAACAAGTATAGGTACCCTACAAGACCAAAAGCATCCTAATAAAGACAAAATCGGACATTTTAGTCATTGCTGTCCATACGGACACTTTCTACAACACGTAGGGCGAAGTAAAAGAAAAAACATGTTTCTCGTCCCCACCCGCTTCCTTTTTTGAGGCCGCTCGATTTTAGCCTCGATTTATTTTTTATTTTTTATTTAAAAAAAAAAGAAAAAATATCAATAAAAAAATGAAAATCCATCAGGAAATGAGTACTTGCAAGACCGTAGCTTTCTTCATACATGCATAGACTCTCTCGAGGTCTCCTGTGTAGCATGTTAGGGAATTGAAAACCTCCCAATTTTACATCTTTCCAGAGATAAAAAACGTGTTTGTTTGTTTGTTTTACCGATTCACAAACCTTAATATTTTTAAAGCGCAAGTTTGTTTCAGCTGATTTCTTTGCGGTACCTGCCAGATATCCATCACAAGATCTTCATTCATAAAACTGCCCTTGATGTTTGCCGATAGCCAATCAAAAAAAAAATCATTTTAAACTTTCAAAAAATGCAAAACCTTGTAATTTGTTAGTAGCGAATATGTTTTTCTGTTGATTAGTGGGCATTTAGAATAATTTCTCAAAGTGAAAAGCATTTTTCTTGGCGATGTATTTCCTAGGCTAGGCTTACAGAAGACTTGAGAATGACGGCCTGTGTGAAGCCCTGTATGTATGTTGCCTCACAAATGTTTGGAACTTTGGATGTAAAGGTGAGAAGGTGAGAAAGGGCAAACTTTGAAATAAAACATTCAAAAATGCCTTGTAAGTGTATTATTATTTAGTGAAACTTGTCTTGGGGTATGTGGCAAATACAATTGATCAGCTGTTTTCTGTCAAATTTAAAGGGCCGATTGCGTGTGAAGACGTGCATAGTATTGTTGGTGAAATTTCACCATGGTTTTCATGTGCGTCTTTGTAAAACAATAAGCGTCATTCGTTCAGTTTACTATGTTGACGACGATTATGATGTTTAGAGAATTTGCATATGAAACTCTTGTCCAATTGAAGATAGTGCTTCAGTTTGATGTTACACGTAGGAGGTATTCTAACAACTAAAACATTAAGATGTGCTAAAACATGGTGCTAACACTATTAAAACATTGTAAAATTATATGTTCAGATGTTCAGTTCTTGTGTGACCTTTATGTCTCTGATAGTTTTGACGTCACGTGTGATAGGGTTAACACCTGGAGTTGACGAAAATCTTGAATGGCGGCCATCTTGAAAAATAGAAAATAAAAAATAAAAAACCCCGCCTCCTCCTTTTTTTCAAAAACCCGGACGAGAAACATGTTTTTTTTTTTACTTGGCCTAGTTGAATGGGAATTCATATCTTTGAACACTGCCGTTTTCTTCCTTTTCTATCATTTTTTCAGTTGGAAAAAATAACTTCTGAGAATTCTACAAACTTGTTCTTAGCTATTCCTGCTAATTTCAAATATTTTGACTATTTCGGGTAGATCACTGATAGTGTCTTTAATACATTTTGTGATTTAAGGTTGATAAAAGGCTGAATACTCTAATAGAATTAACACATTATTTTAGTTTAATAACACTACTGCTCTATTGATTTCTTTCCAGACACGTATGCAAAGCATAAGACCATCTCCAGAGGCTAAATACAGAAATGTATTCAATGGTCTTGGTACCATAATCCGCCAGGAAGGTCCGCTACGAATAGTCAGAGGTCTGCATGTGGTGGCAGCGGGAGCCGGTCCAGCACACGCCCTCTACTTTGCGTGTTATGAACAGATGAAAAAGACTTGAGTGCAAAACCAGGAAAAAAATCCTTTAGCTAACGGTGAGAGAAGTGTCCAGTAGGAATAACATGTGCATGTGCACCTCACTTAATAGCACTGCATCATGTAGGGTTTGTGGGAAGATATTGGCCTGGTAAACTAGTAAATTAGTTACCATATCTCTTAAGTTACAAAGATGGATTGCCTACTGTTTGTGTCATTGCAAGAAGGCACATACATGTAGGGATTCTAGGTGGAGTCTATCTTTGGTGAATCTGTGTGTGTGTCTCTGTGGTCAAAGTTGGTAGCCCTAAAATTTAGGGCATGCTGTATGAGTTCCGGAAGGGGCTACAATGAGGTAACTTGGTGGAAAGGAGGGGCAGGGTGGGGTGCAGCGGCGGATTTAAGGAAAGGCCTGTCAGAAGCTTAAGGTGGACCCTTTAGAATGCTAGTCGCACTTAGTGCGACATTTTTTTGGGGCCCTGAGAGCAATATTTTAGGGGGCCCTAGAGCAATATTGTAGGGGGCCCTGTCAGCGCTGCTGACACTGGCTGACTCTTAAATCCGCCATGGGGGCGCCATGTGGTGACCTCATGTGGACTTCATGGGATTTTTGGCACCATTCAAAAACCGCTACGGCAGACGACAATTGCGGTCCTGGGGACCGCGATATATTTTTAATTCAACAAAATTATTTTAACTAATATGCAGTTGAAATCAGTTTGTTTGGGTTGTTTACCCTTTTCAGCTGATTTGATGGGATAATAGTACCATGCCTATGACCAAAGTTTTTATTTAGAACTAGGTTTGTCAACCCGCTTATTTTACTTTAGAGGATTCAGGTTAGTTTGGGATGTTACATGTATGAATTGGAGGCTCCACCCTGAAGTAGCTATCTCTAGAACAAAATTCATTTCTCTTTTCTTAAACTCAAAGTGAACATTTGTGGGCGAACATCTCTACATACATACCATATACTCACACACGTAATTTGGAAAAACCGTATGATAAAGAAAAAAGAAATACAATATGACTGAGTATCCCCTGGTTGAAAAACAGAAGGGGAGGGATGTTTGTGATAACGCCTTATGTCTGTATGTTCCAGTTGGTTAGGTTTGGTTTTCAGGTCTTCATGCAGTTGAAGTGATTTTAAAACCAGACTGGTGGTTAAGTTGCGCAATAGGGGTGGGTCCTTCCTTCATTTGTGGATGATGTCCAGAGGTCATGACCAAGGTCAAAGGGCATCTGATCTTGATTGCCATACTGCCATCTGCCATGGGGGTTATGCAAGTTTACTTGCTGTATTGTTGTGTAATTTCAGAAAGTTTGGAGTACCTGGGGGGGGGTGGATTTAATCATTTGCAAAGTCTTATAAAGATGCATCATAGACCCTCTTAAAGGTGCTGTTCCTATTTATGTGTATGGTGTTCTATACTGATTGAGATCCTGGCACTTGCATATACACCCCATCAAGTACGTGGGAAACACGCTTGCGGTTTCGATGGTTAGACGCAATAATGCATTTGCAAGCAACTTGATACATGTACTCGATGATCTATGATGTGTAAAATCTGTTGGATGAAATCCTTACCAGGGTCTGTTAGTTTGTTGTTGCCTAATGGTAGAATAGAATACTGTACAAAGATAACTGCTTATGGGGCCCTCTTCTATAACATTTACCATTTAGAATAGTCGTTTGCACTGTGGTGCTCAGGCTTACAAAATATGAGTCTTTCTGGAACCTTTAATAGTAATAGGGAAAGTTTGTGGTCAAATAGGGGTGGGTGGCAAAGTGACATCCATGAGGCATGTAGCACAACGTACTATGAATTGCCTTATTGTCCCCGACGAAAGGTTCGGAACGAGGGAATATGAAAATGAGCAGCGTCAGTCCGTCCGTTAGTCCGTCCGTCCGTCCGGTCTGTGACAAAAATGGTTACCCCATGTTGTTATACCATTTATCTGGGTTCCAAGAAGGGCGACCAATGATGTAACTCGGTTGGAAAGAAGCGAGTTGAGAGTTCTCGAACTGATTAGAGTGTGGCCGTAAAATATGCTATTTTAAGTATCTAATTTGAATTTAAATTTATGAGAATTTTCCTGAAAGGCTTGTGTACAAGTTTTCTGGAGTTCCCGTCGGCGTATAATGATGTTAACTTGGTGGAAGGGAAGCGGACTTGAAGAGTTCTTGACCTGATTAGATTCTTGGCGTATTGCGGGAAAATTGAGTATGCAATGAAGCTAATAATATGCAAAAAAGCAGACTGTAATGAATATTTTGAAACGGTAACATTGGATACTCAAATTCCTGCACTGCATACAAGCCTATCATGGGGCACATCTTTTTTTGCAATGTGAACGTATGTGATAATGCGGCTTAGGTATGCAAATGAGCTAATGAAATATGCGCAATTGCTGTATATCTGAACAGTACATCAGATAGGCAAAATTCCTATGCTACATGAGCACTCTATGTATGGGGAGGGGGTTGTGAGGGTGTTGGGGAACGGGGGTGCGGTGTGGTGAGGGGGGTTGGGGGCTTGGGTGTGGGGAGGGGGGTTGGGGTGTGGGGAGGGGGGCGTGAGGGTGGGTGGGGTGTTGGGAGATGGGTGGTTGGGTGTTGAGGAAGGGGGGGTGTGTTGGGTGTTGCGGGAAGGGGCGTTTAGGGTAAAAGAGTGTTGTGGTGACGGGGTTAGGTCGTTTGGAGAGGGAGAGTTGGGGGGTGGGGGAGGGGTGGGGTGTGTTGAGGGGTGTTGGGGAGGGGTGCTGGGTGCCTGCGAGGTTTTGAGGGGTGCTTGGTGGACTGGGCGCGTCAGGTAGTGGCAGGTTGGGGTATTGAGGGGCCAGTTTGGCAGGGAGGGGCCCTGTGAATGGTGTGGGCGACTCGGCGTGGCGGGTTGGGTGGGGGTTGCAGGGGTGTTGGGGAAGGGGGATGGGGGTGTTTTGTGTTTTTTTGGATGTTTGGTGGTAAGTTGGGGGATGAGGGTGTTGCAGGGTGTTGGGGTAGGGGAGGAGGGGAAACAATGGCGGGTTGCGGAGGGGTGGTGTTGGGGAAAGGGGAGGGCTTGTTATAGGGTTTTGGGGTAGGGTTGGGGTGTTGATGGGGGCGTTAAGGAGGGGGTAGGTGTTGCGGGGGGGTTGGGGAGATATGAGGGGGGGTGTTGGGCGTTGTGGGGTGTTGGGGAGGGCGTGGGGTTTGCGGGGTGTTGGGGAGGGAGGGGGTGGTGGAGGGTTGCAGGGTATGGGGGAGGGCTAGGTATTGAAGTGAATTATCACCTGTTTGTGATCGCAGCATTCGGCGGGGACAATTTACGACATCGCGTAAATACGAGTCGCCTTGTATGACTTTTAAAAACTCTCAGTATGCACAGGAGATTGCCAGTACTGTAGAAATTCACTGGCCTGCCCAACTTCTTTGCAGACCACACTAATATTCATTGACCATCTATTGATGAGATTACATTTTGTCTGGGAATGGGATTTTATTTTAGGGAGTGATTAGATTTGGGGAGAGGAGTTTTATATCGTCTTTGTGAGGTAAGGAAAGCTAGTTGTTTGTTGTTTTTTGAAGGAGGGGAGGGGTTTCTTTCTTTGGGGAAGGAAGAATTTCCTTTTTTTTGGGTGTTGATAAGGCCAAGATGGTTTTTTCCTGGGAAGGAAAGAGAGTTCCTTCGGTTTGGGAAAGGGAGGGGTTTTCTTTTTTGTTTCAAATTTACAATTTAGGATTTGTTTTTTACAAGCAATACAACTGATGACAGAAGGCAATAAGAATTTCACGTTTGTCTCGCTGAACTTTGTTCTGCCAGAGAATTAGTAATCACTTTTCTGTCTGTCGTCTGTTGTCGTCTGTCTGTCTGTTGTCCGTCTGTCGGTCTGTTGTCGTTGTCTGTCTGTGTCATGCTGCGGTGGCCTGACGTCGGGTTCATGGTTGGTACGATTTATCTGGAGTTCCGTAAGGGCTATCTGATGTTAGTTGGTGGAAAAGAAAGCGGGTCCACGGACGTTCTCGACTCCGATAGATTTTGGGGCGTTACAATATGTAATTAAGTATTAATTTGCATAATTAACAAAAATTTTCCCACCAAGGCTTGTGTACAAGTTTTCTGGAGTTCCGTAAGGCGTATGATGATGTAACTGGTGGATGAAGGGGAGAGGGCTGGAGAGTTCTCGAACTGATTAGATTTCGGGCGTATTTCGGGACCCAATTAAGTATGCCAAGAGCTAATTAAATGCAAAAATCAGCATAAATTGCTATAATTGAAACGGTACTGGTACGGAAAATTCCTTCCTGCATGAAAGCCTTATCATGGTGCGCATCTTTTTGCAATTTGAACGTGTGTGATACATGCGGCTTAGGGTATGCAAATGAGCGAATTAAATAGCGTAATACTGTAATTCTGCAACCGTCTAATCGGGATGCAAAATTCCTTCGCTGCATGAAGATACTATGCAGATCTATTGGGTGAATCATAATGGGTCAACGGGCATGTGGCCGATTTAAAGGGGCCATTTTTTGATACAATTGATCTAAAAATATTTTTTTTTTTTTTTTAATTTTTTAGTTTTTTTGTATATTGGATATTTAAAATTCCTTCGCTACATGAGAATTCTATGCTTGTACATCTTGTGTTGAAATCCCAATTGCAGTAAAGTGCAAGTGGGTCAATTAAAGGGGCGATTGTTGATGCAATGATCTAATTAAAATAGCTAATTGCTGTATCGCTTAATGGTACATTGATATGCAAAATTCTTCGCGACATGAGACTTACATATGGTAATCTTTTGTGTGAATCAAATTGTGGTCAAAATGCATGTGGGCCACTTCAAGGGGGGCATGCTTTGATTATTTTAAAATTGCAACTAATGCTAAATGCTGGTCCATTTCAACAAATTTTTCAGGTTGTCAATGGTCAGTGTGAAAACTAACTTCAAAGAATTGATCAGGAGTTGTTTACCTTGCCATAAATTAGGTCAGATGTGTGTTTATTTGGCAGGATATGGCTTTGTATGATTTGGGGTGTACAAAACAAGACTTATCAAAAGGGGGGGGGAGTACACCACAACAAAGGTATTTAACATCAAGATGGCTAGATCAGTGCCATGTTTTAAGTGAAATAGGTTTTCTAGTTATGGTCCAGTCTTGGGTTTGCCAGTCGTTATAATTCTTGGAAAATGTGAAAATACGCAAAATTGGGCAGTCTAGGCTTTCTGGACCCGTAGGGGACTCAAATTAAAATGTTGGGTCACATGTTTTTTTCAAAAATAGTGTTCCAATAAAATTTCATATTTTTATAATTAGTGAATTTTAAGGATTTTGCATGACTTCTCAGATTAATATCTCTACAATGGAAAAGGTTGTGACCCCTGGGGTGGTGTCAAATGAAAGCGCAGGAAGTAGTACAGAAATAAATCAAAACCAGGGGTGCTACTCCTAAACATATCTGACTTATGCTGGGGGGGGGGGGGTTCTTCAACTTGCGCAAGATTAAGATCTGCACAATGAAATGTTGTGACCCCTCGGGGGGTGTCATATGAAATAGTGGGAAGTAAAACTAGTTAAGAAATTGAGAGTTATCTCTTGAACAACTTTTTGGACACCCTGGACTCGCATCAGTTGGAACTCTGGTGTGTGGCTGCTTTTTGTCTTACAGTTAAAGCTGCGAAAGAGGCGAGCCCTGGTGGTTCGAGAACCGCTTGTTACCTATGCAATCACAAAACCGTCTATGGACACCATAAGATGTGTACACCTGCCTAATTCAATACGTAATGGCCGCATCTCCAACCAATTTATTACCATACTGCTGTTGTAATATAACAAACTAATTGGTTTTTATCCAATTGCATGATTTCATGCATTTGGTAGCAAAAACAGGGGGAGAATTATTGTGCAGAGACGAAGCGGATGCACTGATTTCCCTCTGTAAACAGTATATATGGTTGTCAATAGGATTAACTGCAATTTTAAATCCTGGGGTGGGTTTGGTCAAGTTGGCAGGCTTCAACAATACTCAGTCGATTGCCGCAAATGAGAGTCAAAGCAATTTTAATTATATCCCAATGTATATATATGATGTATGTTGCACTTGACAATTTCAAGAGGTGGGGAGTTATTTTTGGACGTGTTTATATGAACCACTTACAAATTAAAGCTCAATACATGCTAGAAAATCTCTTGTGACCTTTGTTTAAAGGGCCATTTCGTGATGATCCACAGCCTCGTCCACCCGACCTTACCTAAAAAAGTTGAGATTTGAAGATTGGTTTCATATCATCTGAACCGTTAACATGAACGTCTGTAAGAAATTCGCAATTTGTATTTTCTGTCCGTAAACAGACAAATTAATAGCACAGTGGCCTATGGTGCGTTGGAAATGAGCATTTGCTCATAACACAAAACCGCAAAGTAGGGATCAGCTAAAAAGCTGTGAATAAGCTTTTCTCAATGATATCTAGTGAACAATGAATAAAACAGAAGGTGCTGGAATCACGAAATGCACCTTTAATGACTTACAATATTGCATGTGAGGAGTGCAGTAGGTTTTCCACAAATTTGAGAAGTCTGTTAATCTCGCATATAATACTTGTTACAAATCAATTTAAAGCATTTTTTCAATATATTTATGCAATGTTTTACCATTTCATTTTGAGAAATAAACTAACAGAAATATTTGAAGTTCATAAAATGTAACAGAATAAATTTTGGAATATTTTCAAAGTGATATCTTCAACTTTGTTGCAATTCAGTTTGTGAGAAAGGTCACATTTTATAACACAACCAATTAATGTACCGGAATTGCAATTTTCTAGAAATGTGTTTTATGATATATACATAATACATACTTGTGCTGACACAAAGGATTTAGAATAACTTTGTGAAATGTGACATGAGAACCAATTTAGCACCTGCTATGTGCACTTACGATGATTACAATGAAAAATTAACTAGTACATTGTTACCAAACTTTATTACCAAACAGAATATGGATCTAATATAGTTTATTAAAATAAGGCAGGTTTCTTCATGTACTTTAACCAGCCCAAACAGGAGAGCACTTGTAGCATGTATAATGTGAACAGTTTGTCATTGAACATCGCTACATGAATAACAAATTCCCATATCATCATTAGACGTTCACCACTTAATCACTGTGTGTATGCATGGGTGTATGCATGCGTGACTATTACCCCGTACACACTGCAAAATTGCTTATTTTGATGAAGATTAGTTAATCTTGATTAGTTAATAAAGCGTGTGTACACACTGCTCTTAAGATACAATTGCGTACACACTAGCAGAAAACTAACTAAGATTTAAACAAGTGTGCCTACTGGAAATATGACCTTGGTATGTAACGAAGTGTGCATACGCACTAGTAAATCTCTTAATCGAAATAACCATTCCCTTAATTGAAAGAAGCTGATTTGCTTCGTTGAATTAAAGCAAATTTAGGCCGGGGTCACACGAATTACGACATGCCAATTTATTGTAGTATTACTACAATATTTGGTACGTGTGACCGCAAATTTTCGTTGGCATATTGTAATCCGGTAACAATGAAAATTTTCATCGTTGTGTCGTATTTATTGTGACACGATTGTAATAAATCGGGGAAAAAACGTGTGACCCCAATGTCGTTGTATACGAAAAAGCCACCAACGCCTTATAGACGCATACCCTGGCGAGTCAACTTGAACTGCTGTATCGCACGTGTTGAATTGAATCAAGATTCCTTAACATCTTCTCTCTGATTGAACAAGTCTGCAAATTTTTCACTTATTGCATTTACCGAACAAATAGTTCACTACATGCCTTCAAGGTGTAAATTTGTGTAAAATTTGCTCATCTCTGTTATATGCATAAAGAAAATCGGTATTTGTAGGCATTTGTTTTTCTCAGTATTTCTCCAATCATCTTGTTACGTCTCATTGTTTATTCCCTGGTGTGAACTTGCACGGGTCGTCATCTTCATTCCCACATGTTCGCCCAGGCTTAATAGGCCCTAAATAAGCCAAAATATTATTAATTAATTAGTTCAATATGAATTAACCTAATCATATACTTATCTTAGTTCTAATCTGTCCATTTTACATCTGAATTTTTATTTAATAATTTTAATTTTGATCATCGATCTTAAATATGCACGACTAAGCCTGATGTTGAAATCAAACCCGGAAGTAATTTAGAACAGTCTCAGCTGTTGTCATGGGAATTAACACGGTGAAAGAACCGATTTCTCAATGGAATCAGAGATGTAATATATAAATTGACTGTAATATATAAATTCATGAAGAAATTGAACCTGTAAGTTGGCATAAGAGGAGCGTGTGCTTTCCTTTAACAATCGTGTTGATGTTTTTGCCAATGGAATTGCCACCAAACAACGACCCAATGAACCTCCATCGTTGCCGTCGCAACGTAAAATGATTGACACCAGTATACGACAACCTCGTAATAGATTAATGCATGCGTATGACACAAATTTAATGCGACACGATTACAATAAATGATACGTGTGACCGCAGTCGTTGTCGACTTATTACAATCATGTCACAGTCGAGTTATTATGACAATTTCCTTGTGTGACCCCGGCCTTAGTCTTCATTGAAATAAGGGAAGAGTGTACACACTATATACTTGTAAGATTTTTAAGAGATTTTGTTGGTGTGTAGGGGGTTTACTTTCCATTTGTATACGTGCAGATTTGTAAGGGTGGATGATTGACCTTAATTGGGGGTCATTTTGGGCTATTTGTCTATCAAACAGGTTTTTTGACAACAGGAGATGACCGTTCATTATTAAGCTGTTTCATGCAACATGCTGCAAAATACACAAATTAATTCAAAAGGATAACCAAAAAAAATTATAACATTGGATGATACAAAACAAAAAACATTTTAAAGAAAGGACCAAAAACATCTCTCTTGATGGATCTTCCTATATGTGAACATGAAAAATGTAGACTGCTTTGGTGATTAAGAATACAACCTACTGAGGGATCACAATACCGTATGATTCAGCTTGATTTTTTTTGCCTGCAAGGATTTGCAGGAGGCACATACTGATCCAAATTCTGTATGTCCGTCTGTGACATGCGTGTGTGGTTTAGTTAACTTTTTCGAATTGCTCGTGCATGAACACCGTGACTCGAATTGCTACCAAACTCGGATCAAACGTCAACCATACACATGCATGTCATGGTAGGGTTAAAGGTCACATGCAAGATCAAAGGTCATTAGAGGTCAACTTGTGTAAAGAGTGAAAAACATGGATTGATAAATCAGGTGGCACTAGTGGTTCAAGAATTGCTTATTCTCCTGGCTTTAACCATGGGGAATGTTATAATGGAGCAAATACTCATGCTTTGTCCATCCAGATACAACGTTGCTAGGGGGATATGGAAATTATACTTTGCTGTATTTTTATATAATTTGGATTATTGAAGTTTAAACGGGTAAATTGTTCTCTTCATGTAGTATTTTTAATAGTTGTTAGACTCTTATACAGTCTATTTTTACCCATTAAAACACTGCTTTTTGGACCTTTCCTTAAAAAGATGAAAGTGCCTGATTTAAAAAAAAAATTAAATTCATTGTGGTTATAAAAAGTAATTTCAAAAGTCTTCCACTTCTGAGGAAAATGATCAAAAAACTTTTCTGGATTTGGGATTAATGTTGGATGGCCAATTGACTGTGTGGTGCTTTCTTAAAATTGAGAAATATTTTGAATGCGGAAATTTATTAGATGCTTCTCAGTAAAAGAAAAGTTTGCCGAGAGGGACATACATTAGATATCAAAGGGCCAAGGAAGTTTGGTGGGAAGGGGTTTTTCACTGCCAAAGGCAACAGAAATTTCTTTGGCAGTGAAATTTTATTTCAAACATTAATACTTTTTAGAGTTGGGTGGAAAAAGTGATTTTTACTCGTCAGTGGGGGAAAAGTTATTTTTATTTATATGTAATCTATGTTACTTAACCTTTCCATCCATACCAAATTTTCCAAATATTCAGAATCATGACATATTTCCTTTAATTTGGCTTTGTAATGAGTCGATAAGAGAACTTTACTTTTTTTTGCTGTAGTTGATGTAGGCGCCGTGATCTTTATTGAAATGGCGCGGTATAAAAATCCTATGTATGTATGTATGTAAGCTCTTGCAGAGTTAGAGCTACTATTTAAGTTGATATTTCTTGAACATTGTTGAGTAGAATAGCTGTAGATTGTTTAAGCGTGGGAACCAATCCGCAAAGTGTATTCATTTGTATTCAATATGGAATAAAGCCATATCTTGATAGCTTCGTCCAAGCAGTGCTATCATTCTTTTTAAAAGCTTGTTCCCACAAATACTCACTTTACCATATTGGCAGACACCACTGTCATATTTAGCCATTTGTGCATCTTTTATAGTTGGTCCAAGGTTATTTCCTGCTAACTGGTAGCTGTTACAAAATGTTATATACTATTGGAGATAATGCCACATTGCTCCAAAGGATGTATTCTTAATTCCTGTTATATAAAGGTCCATGGCCCGATCGCTAATAGCCTCGTCCCCAGGGACCCCAGATTTTACAGGAAGTGGTCTAAATTTTGGTATCAGAAGAAAGCTATTTTTCTCATTTACCCTGTAAAATCTTAGAGCTAAAGGATGTTTGGTTTGGATGTTATGAGCGAAAATGTGCCCCTTTTTGGTCGACCAATATTAATTTTACAAAGTATTCTATGGGGATTACAAAATCACGTTTTAGCTCTCACATCAAAACGGGTTGAAATATTGGTGCGTAACTTTACAGACGGGGTTTTGGGATGAAGGCCATCCTACCAAGATGAAAAACTTCTAGACTTAAATGGGGCCATCCCCCTTTAACAGGGCATAATATAGCCTTTAATTGAAGGGTTGTGACTAATTGGCTTAAATTGTCTTAAAGGGGCATTTTGTGATCCACAACATCGTCCCCTCGACTTACCTCAAAAAAGTTGAGATTTTTATATCATCTGAACCATTAACATTAGTAATCCATGTGTACCTAATCTTACATGCAAATTTGGTCGTATCTGTAAGTGTAAGATATTCGCAATTTTGTATTTTCTGTCCGTAAATGGACAAATTATAGCATAGTGGCCTATGGGACTGTGGGAAACAAGCATTTGCTCATATCATAAAACCGCAAGGTCGGAATCAACAAAAATTTTGTAAGCTTTTCTCAAGGATATGTAGTGAACAATGAATAAAACAGAAGGTGCTGAAATCACGAAATGCACCTTTAAACCTTGTAATTGTGGAACACATTTTATGGCATTAAATATTTATTGTGTGATCATATGGAGAATGCTGTTTTAATATTGGAAACAATTATTCAAAAAATAAGCTAAGAAAGCAATACATTTTTGCTGAGAATCTTATAGTCCAATAATTTTATGATTTGACCCAAAAGAAATTGCAACAGAAACACATTTGATATTTACATACTGCAAAATCGTCCAAAAATAATTAAAAGTTCACCAAAATCAACCTTGCAGAACACATAGAAACAAGGGGAAAGAGTTTATACAGGGGTAAAAATTAGAATTATTAATATTGATTTAAAATATGTACAAATTTATTGGACTACTCCTAACATTTATGAAAAGATATAGTTTGTTGCTGCTGCTAAACCAAAGTTTTAAATCCGGTTTTGTCCCCGCTAACGGGGGTGGCTGGATACACCTCACTCAGAAATGCTGCTGTGTGAGGATTTATTGGAACAAAAGATAATTGACCGGATGCCCTTCCTGATGTCAATCCACAGTTTTTGGCGGTGGGCCTAGCTTTTAAGCAACCATGCCCACCATACAAGGCATCATGTACTGGATGGCCTCCATTAGCTCTCCAGAGCTGATGCCCTTGTAGGTAGATGTTGTTTTTCATTCTACCAGGGTAACCAGCCTCATCAGATTTCCTTAGAAAATTGATGGGGGTGACGGTTTAGCCGCCGACAACTCGGCCCTGGGACAGGTAGTACTGGTTACCAGTAGCAGGCCCTCAAAGGAAACCTGACCTGACAGCTAATAACTAATTAAACTACAACCTGTAGATTGGGCATTTTGAAGTAGGTCATTCCTTGTCATCCATGCTGGACATTTACATGTATGACCTTTAGATTTCAGGTTTATGCGGGTGCAGATGCATAAGAGACATAAAGCCCCAAAAAATTGTTTGTTTGCCGTAACCGGACAACCAACCCTAGAAAAACTTGCCGACCCAAAATGTTTATGCATATTAGCACAAAATAAAAAAACATCTGCCAACCAACCCATGGTTTTCATTTACAATTCATTTTTTTTACCAACACAAAGATGAAAAACATAAACAAGACAAGTAAATAAAAGATCTTTGCTATGTCATAGCATATTGTATTCATTTTACAGCAAAACAGTGTGAAGTGAAGTTCATCTTAAATAATAATAAAAAAAAAACTACTTTAATATTTTTCCTCCCCTCCGTTATGGCAAACAACTTTTTTTACTTTTGTCTCTTATGCATCTGCACCGGCATAAACCTGCAATCTAATGGTCTAAGTAAGTATTTGAATGGTTGTAGCTTAAGTTTATTTATTGAGGTATTTTGGTTCACTCTATTAACCACTTGAATTTCTTTGTTTCTTTCTGTTACCATGTGTGGCTAATTCTGCAACTTAACATGATGTTCTGACCAACATTCCAAACCATTCTGTGAAAAAGTCATCAAGCAACGCATGCAAATGTTTGGAAGTCCATACAAGACTGTGTCAGACTGCATCAGGACTATAGTAAGAACAGAAGGCCTACGAGCCTTTTACCGTAGTTACACCACCCAGCTCACAATGAACATCCCATTCCAAAGTATCCATTTTGTCACCTATGAGTTAGGCCAGGAACTGCTGAATCCGGACCGGAGGTACCAACCGAGCACCCATATGATATCAGGAGCAGCGGCTGGCGCTGTAGCAGCAGCAATTACCACTCCTTTAGACGTGTGTAAGACTCTGTTAAACACACAGGATAAGTACGTCGTATCGCAGCGTAACGGCTTGGCAATAACGGGAATGGGGAATGCCTTCAGGACTATATATCGTCTTGGTGGAGCCAGGGGGTACTTCAAAGGCGTCCAGGCAAGAGTTATCTTCCAGATGCCTGCCACTGCGTTGTCGTGGTCTGTGTATGAGTTCTTTAAACATTTCATAACGACTAGGCGTTCACAATAACATTTAGAAAAAAAATTGTAAACTTAATTGGGAAATAGTGCACATGTAACAAAATTGCATAGTTAATCATGGAAATAATGGTAATATTTTCACAGAAACTCACATAAGATTATCATGATACTCTTCATGTTTCGAAGAAGGTTGTACAGTATATACAAGAAGATTCCCAGGATCCTAATTTGATCAAAAATTTCTTGGGTCATTTCTTGATCTATAACCTCATCCTTCCCACCTCAACTTTTTGTAAAAGGTTGATAGCATCTGAATCACTGTCTATAAAGTATTGTTTGTACGTATATTGCAAAACACTGTGTTTTTAGGTTCAATTTTTTTCGTGGCAAGATACTATAACAGCAGAATCACTTTAGAGGATCTAGACTGATGATTTTGTTGGTCATTTTGCTAGAGGACGTAGACAGCTTTCCCTTCATCCCTGTAACATACACTGTATATCCCACAGATATGAATCTCATACATGTATGCGAAAAAAAATGCATACTCTACAAATATGAGGTAGTGCCCACAATATGGCACTGAGACTAATCAGCGTTTATAAAATTTGTTGCGAAATTACTTAACCCTTCCCTGAACCCGTGCTAGGCAAATTTATGGGCCTCACACATCAGGGACTTTAGGTATAAAGATTGGCAGTTACTGACCTCCGTCGGCACACGTGTGCGCAGACGAGCTGATATCGGGTTGCAGTTTCATTGAAAAAAGGCCTCGAGGCGAGACACTCTGGCTACAAATCTAGGGCACCTTGCGGTCAGAATTGCTATTTCTCGCTACTTTTTAGTAATGGTTCAACTTCACTGCACTAAAACAATGGAACTGCTGAAGCGAATCTGGGATAGAAGTAGCCCAAGTCCGGGGAACATGTTAATTGGAGAAGGTGAAAAGTGCTTGAGACTGTGCAGTACTTTACACATGAAATTAATCTTATAGAAATGTAGAGGAATATTTAAAGTTAAAGGCCCCATGTCTAGATTGATGGCAAAAGGTAAGATTTTCAATCCTAACATTGCTGCCTGCCTATGATTTTTTCCCATGTTGAAATTAACTGTGTACACATACCCGTGCTAAAAAACATTGAAATGGAAAAACCAGCTAGTCTAAGTTCTCACCATCAATTTAGACTTCACGCACCCAATTAATTTTGATTATGTGTAGAGAATTATGCTATACAACTCCTTAATTATCGAATTAAACAACTGTAAAGTCCATCTGCGTCCTCCACCTGTTGTTCAAAAACCTAGTACCGGTAGCTGGGTTTCACATTAGAAATAGAGTACAGAAAGAAGACAAATACAGATGAGAATCTTGTTGCATGGACTTTGTTGAACCATAATTGATGTACTAAAATATTGGATTCTGTTTGTGCTGAAAGGTTGTAATTACCATTTAGTGCCTGAGATAGCAAATACGCACAAAAACCCATGGTGTATATCCAGTACAAAAATATTAATTCACAAAGTATATACACAATAAAAGCAATATTTGTAGAAAAACCATTCTTGAGTTCTGGTTAGGCTAGAAAATATTTATTTACAAAATTACAGTAGAACTACTTTTTATTGTACTACATTGAAATTAACCTGGGTTCCCTCAAGATTGCCACCAAAACAGCTGATGTTCTTTCCTTTTTTCTCTCCATATAAAACATTTTCTCATGCTTGAATCTCAGATCCATTCAAATAATTAAATTCTGTACAACACACATAAGTCAGTGTTTTTTAAGATGGCTTTCTTAATTGGAACGCCATTACAAAAACCACTGATTAGGACTGCTCTGGTTACAACTAAATAGAGTGCATTTAAAATTTGTTGAAGACAGTAAGAAATTGAGATATCCGAGCAGGGCACCAAGAGTTAGTCAAATTTGATGAAATTATTACTGAATATGCCTTAAACACCATAAAATATTTTTCCACATCCACAGTTGATAAGAACCTATGGAATTTTTGCCATACTTGTAATGCCTGACATTACTTTGAAAATTAACCAAGTAAAAATTTGGATACTCCATCAAATATTTTAAACATTAATTACAGTACTTCATAACACAACTGTGTACATTTTTTGGTCATAATATGGTAGGCTTTTTTATAGTACCGCATGATTTCTGAAATCCTAAATCATAATATACTTACAGAAGTTTTTGAAGGAATGAGATTTCTCACAATTTTACCCCTCCCCAAAGAAAAATAAAGATCAGTACTAAACACAGTGTTGTCAGGCTAACCTGATTAATGGCAACAATAGTCCCAACAGGACATAATAAACTAAACTCTATTTGTACAGAAATGCAAGAATCTGTACTGTCACTTTTTTTCCTTCATGGGTGCATTCTGTGAGATATTTATTAGTCCTAAATGTTTGAAAAGGTATTTTGTGTCTCGGAATACTTGGCAGTACAGCTCAAAGCTTAAATAAAATCAGATGTACATGATGCAATGTGCATATGCTTGAATTCCGTGTTTTTTCATGTGTTCTCAATAAAACCCAAAGCTCCATGTTTTAACTATTTCATAACCCCTGGGCACTACCACCTATGCTAGAATATGCTGATTGGCTCTTATAGACACAACTTGAGATTGCCCTCTGAGTAACCAATCGAAATAGTGCTTCTATATCTCTGTAAAACATACCGCCATATTTGATATCTTCTGATTTGCTCATTGACACATCTTACTCCAAGTAACCAATCAAAATAGTGCTTATATGTCGATAGGGCTATCTATGCTGTCGTCACGAGTCGTAGGACGGCCATTTAGCGCTGGTGATTCCCACAGGCCGCTGTGTAAACTGGTACAAAATGCGCTGTATTTTTCCGGAAAGATAGCAGGAGACTGGAATCTTAGCCGCTAGTTAGGAAATAACATGCACATTTGGGATGCCTATTCGTTTCACTTACATGCTAGAAACAATCCAAAGAAATGGTCAAATGGCTTTGTGACCTTTTGAATCAAAGTTTGTTTTCGCCTCTAATGAAACTTTCACCTCCAATGAAACTTTTTCACCTCCAATGAAACTTTGTTTTCACCTCCAATGAAACTGAGATTGGGAGTTGTTAGAAAGTATACACAGTGTTGTGCGTCGCGAAGTGATACTGCGAAACGAGGTCCATGATATAGGCTAAGCACCAGCTAGTGACTCGGATGAGTAGACAACTCTATATGTTGGCATGTAGTGCCCGTGGGGTCAGTTGGTGTAGCACATGATTCATCAGTAACAGCCACTGTTCCTCAGTGAAAGTTGGTTTTCAAGATAGTTTCTGTATTGATTTAGTTTTATGAGACACTGTCATAAATGACAATCCTGATGCTCCTTGTGATCTTTTGAAACTATTGTGAAGTTTCTCTGATAATTTTAACATTGTTTCCATGTTAACTCTAATTAAGGGATATTTAAATGTAGTCCTAATAATAATTTGTGTAGCTTGGCTTTTAGACATTTTTAAGTTACCTCTTGTTTTGCAATCATCGTCTTTTGAATGGTAATAGCCCTTGCAACTATCTGATGTTGGCTGAACTGAAAAAAAAACCCAGACGCACCAAGAAACATAGCCTTAGCCTTGTATCCTTACCTTGCCTAAAAAAGTTGAAACACTTTTATGTTTTGACCATTGATCTAATTAGTCTTTGTGTGCCTAAGTTTACATTGAAATTATACTGGGTAATTTTCATAGAATATCAAACGTCTAGAAATACATGTGAGGCATTATATAAAAATAAGGATCACATACGTGACCCTTCAATCATTTCGATAATTTTAAGACAAAGCAATTTATTCATCTTGGTGTAAGGATAGTTTGTCATATCTATGACCATTAGTTTTAATATTGTAGTCTCAATCCCTTGGTTCAAGTCATCTTGGGGCTAAATTTGCAGGATGCTCCAACTTTGTTAAGACTAGTTTTAAATTTGTCTGGTTATATTGACATTTCAATGGGTAATTTTGCTGTTGAAAATCAGTAATGCACTGTGTGCCCCTTTGTTACCTACAATTTGTGCAACCATCACTTTTACAACATTTTTTTGAAAGAATTGAATTATTCTGAAACTTAACCCATTATGACCTTGAACCGTTATTTCCTTATTTTAACTAAACTGCAGTACACGAACCTATACCTTTTTAATCTTTGGAATGTGACAAGCATATTGGTATAAATTAACCCCTTTTGGTATTTTGACACTTGTTATTTGAATTTATTTTCCTGCACTGGCATATGGGACACAATAATAAACACACCAAAATACACCTTGAGAATCAACTGCAAGTTTTGAAATCAGCATGCCTTTAGGATATTTAAGGAACCATCAGAGGTGCTAAAACCATTGAATACACCTCTAAAAAATCCCATTTCCTCTTTTATGTACAGGAGGTTTAGAGCGAATACAGAACCTCATACATGCCACTATAAAGCGACAATGGCACATTTTCACAAAATATGAAATTTCTTCAATTTGCTCTTAAATGATAGTCTAGGCCATTGGAAGAATAGAGATACATTTTTTACACATAACAATAACATACTCCAAAACAGATAGGGACATTAATAAGAGGCTAAAGACATCCAGGTAATTTGTAGGCTAAATTTTAAGTTTTCCATAACTTTAATCAACAAATGTTTGTATTACATGAATATCATAGACTCGTACTCATTGATATTAAAACCACAGAGTCACAGACCGGTCAAACAGGGTGCAAGCTGTGGGAAACATGCATGCGCATGTCACCGGCGACATTAATTTTAAAATCGTTCTGTTTATCCATAAGGACGCTGATTTGGTCTTAATCATTTCAGGTGAGGGCTAATGTATGTAAAAGCTATATAACCATGCAAAAATATCAATTTTTTAAAAATCTTGAGGGCGCACTATTTTTCAAATGTGCCAGTGTCTCTTTAAGGAGTTTTGCTCAGGCGGCAAATTACAGGGTGGATTTTGAAATAATGTGCCAATTTGCACTTGGAATACTATTTTCTCTCTTAATTTGCTAATTTGTAAAATGATCCAGAAGTCAGTGTTTCTAGATCCTATTGTTTCAGTTGTGCAGGTTCGTCGAACTTTACAAGTGGGTATTGAAGGTAATTTGCTATTCCGAGCATAGAAAATGAAAAGCCATAAGTCAAGCTTGAATGTTGAATGGCAAGTACACAGAGATAATGGTGATATGACTCTCCCCCTGTTTTATTGTAAACTAATCTCTAATCTTACCAAAATTATCAGAAAAAAAACAAACTCGCAATGTACTTTGTTCCAAAGTCTCAAAAATGCTTTCATGGAAAGCAAAGAAATGACTCGAAGGGTGAAAAGGTTCTGAGGAATATCCAGAGGTATTGACAAGGAATACAGATCTAATATGATATGATGCATATAGGATTACTAACTGTATCAAAATGATTTGGACCAGCTAATTTCCAATTTGCTTATTTTTTAAACCATGTTTCTTATCCTTCTAGTTTGTTTATATATTTGAATAATACAGAATGTCAGCCATAATTAGAAATTTTTGGTCATGAAAATTGCTTTTGTTTTTTTTTTTTTTTTTTTTAATTTTGTATATTTGATTTTTGATTTTGATTATAACAGTAGCTCTGTGCAAGTCAATGAAAATAATGTAATTCAGCAAGAAAACATGGTGAAAAACATGTGTTCATGTTTTACTAAATGTTCAGGTAGCAATAGATGTTATTTGTATATTTTGAATAAAAATATGAAGTACTCAAATTTCTGCCTTTTCCAGTGTAGTGATCTAGAACTCATGTAAATATGTAAATGAGGTGCAACGAGAGATTTCAAGTCATCCATATTTTATGTAATATGTAGTGATTTCATATAGATTAGATGCTCAATAGATACCCTATCTTTTTATTTTGTTACAGAAAGAAATAACTTAAAAATGAAAAAAAAAGGTAATTTGTATATGCTTATATTTCCATAGAAAACATAAGCTGATTTTGTATTTGCTCCTATACGAAATTAGAAATTCACAATATTGTACCAAAGAAACAGTTCTCAGCTTAATCCTTACAGATGGGGATATTTTGATATAAAGCTTTACACCAGTGCCAAAATCAGAATTTTCACATTTTTTCGGGACGCCCGTTATTTGAAATCTCTTGTTGCACCTTTTAGTGAAACCATTCTGTTATGCGAATTCATGGAATTGATGATTATGCTAATCTTCTTAAAAATGAAACCACTTATTTTTACAAAATTACCACAGAAGTAGTAAATGCAACCCTTTTGCATTTGCATTAATAAATTTCAAATATCATCGAGTTTACACTTTAAAATTATAATGCTTTGAAAATTAACCATACACTGGTACCAAATCATTTGATACAGTTAGTATTTAAACAAGTGAATGAATAAGATGCATCAATTAAATTATGTAAGTCATAATGCTTTGGCCATTGAAGTAGGATTTTTGGTGCATTAAATGTCTGACTGATACTATGCATAGAGGGTACGAGTAAGTTTATATTTATGCATCTGTAATGGGCAGTTTAAAAAGATGTTATTCAAATTTAAATAACAAAATGATAAGGAGCCAGCACTACTTTTTTTTGGTGTGCGAATTGATAGTTTACACCCCGTGGTCTGGGTGTGACAAAACTATTTTTTTTTATTTCTTTCAAATTAATTATGCAAAGTTTTCTTCTTGATTGATGGCTTTGACCCCAAATCCTCATCTATAAAGTTTAGTGCCAGTATTTCAATTCCTTTTGATGCAAAGGCTAAAAACACGATTTTGAAAGCCCTTGGAGTACTGGGTAAAGTTGATATTGGTCACCAAATTGGTTCATTTTGACACTTCCAGTAAAATCTGAGGTTCTAGGGATGAGGCTATAATCATATCAAGATGACACAAAACATGTTTAGAAAAGTAAAAGCACTTCATTTCAAAACATTTGCCAATTTCAATTGATAACCAAAAAGATTGTGTTCCCTATGGGTCAATTTGTGCATCTTGTAGAATCCGGTTATGGATATACCCCTTCACACTGATACTATGTTGTGCCCTATATGTTAAAGGTCGGCCACAAGGTGCTTTACATAAGAAATAAATTGCCATAGAAATGCCACGTAATAGGATTTGTGGCCCCAGCAATTGGTCCAAACAAACCTTAAGGCTTATTATTAATTAGCGTGTGGAATTCAAACTTTTCATTGTGTAACATATGTCCTGTGCCCTGTGATTTGTTTGGACCGATTGCTGAGGCAACAAATCCTATTATGTGGCACTTCTATCGCAATTGTGGAAAAGTTAAAATTGATAAAACAAAATTTAAACAAGTATTTTATCAAACAACAGCACATGGAGTAAATAAGAAAAATGGGATTGGTGTGAAATATGAGTGCAGCTAAAAGACCTTTGTACAGCTCAAGTTCAAATGATATCTGCTGTGGAAGTGACAAATACAAATGTTTATTTATCCTAAATATTAAGTCAACACTGGCTGAGGTAAATAAGATATCCACAGATCTTTATCAGGAATGAATGGTTAACAGAGAACAAATTTATTGTATCTGTATTTGGAGTATCTATTCAGTTTAATGAAACCAAAGTCAGTCAAAATGGCAGCTTGTACACTTATTAAGTAAACCTTATGTAAGAATCATTAGTTATTCCTCTCCTTCTGACCTTGTTTTATCATGCTGTCACTATGCAGATAAAAACTTGGGGCTATTTCATGTGCCATGGATTCAATAACCTTATGTTACTATGGCAACAAAAGCATCGCTTTGGTTAATACTTTAAATGGAAAGTCTGATAAATTCTGAGTAGCAGCATCTTCTTAAAGATGATGATTATCACTTGTTTATATAATTAAAGCAGTGGAAAGCATGTCATCTATATACATCTGTAATGCTTCTGGGAGAATTCCTAGTTCTTTGAAGTAATGCTGCCCAAATGTTGCCTGAAGCAAGCAGATGCTTGGCACTGCACATAAGTATCTAAGACTTGATATTTTAAAGCATGTGCGTGCAGGCACCATAGAAGCAAACTTAAAATGCATATGTAGCAGAAGTGGGGGATGGGGGAAGGAGATACCGCCCTCTTAAAATAATTAGGGGTCTTACAAATCTGTAGAGAACTGAAAAAATGATTACATTATACTGGATTGTTATGCAAGTTATACTTCTGAGGTAAAATTCCTAGCAAGGATAATGGTTCCACTGTAAGCTACTATGTTAAAGGATGGCTTCACTAAGTCATAGCTAATTATGGTATACCTGGCTGTAACAATCTCCATGTTCTGGGCCAAGTGAATTTCATTTCGGGCTGGTGTGTTTTTAAGTAACAATGCCTGATCAGGCGATCACATTTCAGTATGCAACTGAATTCATAGAAGATTAGTCTAGCCATATTCATGGGGGGGGTTCCAATGCACCCACCTAAACTAAATTCTAATATGATGTTTTAAGGATCTCACTACATCTCCTTAAAAAATTCTTGTGTTACCAAAATCAAATATTGTCCCACAGTCCATTTGGTGGCCATCTTGGATCTAAAAAAGATCAGTAATTTAAAGGGGTTTGATTTAGTTGAAAGTATCTCAAATGATTCGTCTCATCGTAAGGAATTAGAAAATATGTACTTTGCCATATTTGTGATGTTAGTTACCGAGATATGGGTGAAGATGTGATAAAGGTCATTGAACTTTTGATTGGTCATTGTGCAGGGGGCCAAACTTTCAAAATGCATGGTTCTTGGGGGGGGGCCCCAAAATTGGTTGTTAAGTTGTTGTATGAGCATGAGCAATCCAGAAAGTATAGTTTGCAATATCTAGTATGTTTAGTTAGGTGGTAAAATTTGACCTAAAGTTACCTCTTGTCAAATTTGTTTTGTATGGGAATTAAGGATGAGTCGTCTCTCCTAAAAAATAAACAACAGAAGATCCTAAATCACGAAAACTGAACATTTACAGATTGCTCATTCTCATACCAACAATTTCACACCAATGTATATCTATTAATCTTAACATTTAACATATTTTGACACTATTTACATTATTATTATTATTATTATTATTATTGATCCTTCAAATAACTGCACATGGGCATCTGTTATATGCTTGTGTAGGAGACTAATCCCCCTTGTTGTATTTCCTTGTTTGGGTTAGTAAATTATGATGCAAAATGTGCAAATTCTACATGCAAACAAATTAAGATGAAAGCCATGTGGCGTAAAAGACAGTCATAAACTCCACAGCACGACCACTGTCGTAAATTCCTCTGAAAGACGTATTTAATGGGTGTATTTTCTGTCCATACTCTGACTGCCAGGGATGTTTGTGATTGTATTTTATAGTTATCATTCAGTAGACATAGTGTGATTTTTATTGGTCGATAGCCATGCAATATATTTCTGTATAGCATAGTTGAGTAATACTGAGTATCAGTGTGCAGACGACATGCACCTTTGTGTCACGCAAGAGGGTGATTTGTCTTATTATGCACATGATGGTGTGGTTGCTTGGCCCGGGGTTTAATTCGGAAGGGTATCATTGCTTTAGAAAACTGTAGAAGAAAATTATGTTGGAATTTCGGGAACATTACTTGATTATTTAGGATTAAATTCATTTCTGCTATCCCCCATTTGTTCTTTTGCAATATGGAAATATCACTGGTTTTGAGGTCATATCATGTGTGATATTTTTCTGTATTGTATGAACAAATGGGATATGTAACAATACCGGGATATCCAATAACATGATGACACAAGTCATTGTATAAAGACCAAAGTTTCCCATTTTCGAAATATCACTGGTTTTGAGGTCATATCATGTGTGATATTTTTCTGTATTGTATGAACAAATGGGATATGTAACAATACCGGGATATCCAATAACATGATGACACAAGTCATTGTATAAAGACCAAAGTTTCCCATTTTCTAAATCACTGATTCGGTTTTCTTTTTCACTTTCTTTTCCGTTTCTAATTAAAATCCTTAATTTATGCCATTCTCGGGAAACATTTAAATTTTCTTAAACTAAAAACACATACATATTTAATCTAGAAACACCAAAAACAAGTACACAGGACACATGCCGAATTTGGCATTAGATTGACCGGGCGATTTGAGTGAAATCAGCGATAATAAAGCTTACTAAGGTAATTTTGGTCCAGAATTTCAGGAGATTTTAATGCATTTTAAGACTAAAATTAGTGGTAGGATGAGTTTGAACCATTATTTTGTGTCAAAAATCAGAGATAACTAGAAAAATCCCCAAGTTTTTTTCAGAACATTCAGGTTTCTCCAAATCCGTGTTCTAAACTCGTAATTCCATGGATTTTCTCCATTTTCTGTAAAATGGAAAACTCTGGTCTTTAGTATATTTATTCTGTGGATTGCTTCATGGGAATTGGCCCTTTATTTTCTGTAGGAATTTATTGAATACCTTACCATACTGTTTACATTTCAAAGCATTATCTTGTTCTTAATGGTACAATGTGTGCATCAGAAAGCTTTGTAATAGGAAGTTCAATTCTGGCCTATTTTATAACTTGTCTTATGCAACAGCACTCCCATCACTTGAAATTAAAGCCACAAGTCATTATGAAATATTTAGAAAAATTCAAAATATTCTCCTGTTGTGACAAACGAAAGGTCTTTCATGGAATTCTGTCCTTGATTTGAAAAAAGTGGGTAAATTTGAAAATTCCTAGCAATGGGTCTTTGAAAGTTAATGGATTATGGTTACCCACTAGAGTTTTGAGTGTGGAACTTGGAAATAGCCTTCATTACACTATAAATGTATACTTTCTGAAGTGTCAAACATTGTATTTATTTTCGAGACTATAGGTGGCCTGTTTTATCAAAACCTGCACAAAGCCTTACAGAGATATGATCCAATAATATACATGTCACAAATAAAATTAGAAGACATTTCAGGAGAAATAGTGATTTTTAAAAGAAGTAGCCTTGTCATGCAATATATCATTTAAATCTGATTATTCCAGAATTCTGTATTTTACCAACACGGTGAACTTTTTCATGCAAGCAGCATTCAAAATGTTTAAATCAACGAAGTGAAATTTGTGGACTTTGTCCTGGTTTCAGCAAACCCGGGTTGTCTGTCATAATGGTAACCCTACCCTGTATAATGAATAATGGCCCCATTAAAACAGTACTGGGTGTTGTTATAGCAATGCCAATATGGGTTTATTGTATCTTATGAAAATGGTATGATAAGCTTCCTTGGATCATAAAATGGACGACTGATTTCCATTGTGAACATATTGAAATTTTCCCATTAATTAATTTTGATGGCAATAATAAACTAGAAATGCTCTATGCTGTTTGTATATAACAAAACAGCTGTGTCTTTGTCCATGTTGGCAATTGGTGTATTTGTAAGTCTCTCTACCCATTGTCATCATTATGTCTAGAACAGTAGTTAATTTAGGGAATTTGTGAAAAGCCATTGCTTTAGTAAATTACATGACAGACCTTCCAGTTCTATTATTTCAGCAGTAGCTGGTATGTTTAACTATAATTGCAAAGAAAGACTTTCTTTATTGGTGTGCAGTTTATAATATAGATGGATATGTGGTCTAAAAATGGGAAAGTGAAAATGAAGAGTATGCAAGTCATGAAGGCTAAGAACTTTCAATAAAAAACTCTTAAAATGATTAAGAGTTACGCAAGTCAAAACGACAAAACTTTTAGTTATGTATGTAATACATTAAATATGGTATTGAAATTACACTATACAAAGCTATTTTTAATATACTTTTATTATGGGTGATCTAGTAGTAAGAGTTATTGTAAATGTAGGTATGTTTTCAGTGGACCCGCCAGTATGGCAGGCATCCTGTTTCACCTCCGTCATGAAAAATCTCCCTAAACAGCTCTTTTATGGCAAAAATGTGTATCTCATATTAAATTTCTCAACAACATACAATGATTATTGTTTTGCCTACTTTCTTTTCCTATTTTCTTTTCCTATGCTACTTGGAGGAGCATTTCATGATCCACAGTCTCGTCATTTTCCACTTGCCATACGATAAGCAAGTGAGATTTCTGTATCATCTGGGCCTTAGTCAACCTTAGTATTTTTTGTGTGCTTTATATGATGTGGTATAATATGATATTTTGGATACAGTACCTTATTTTTGAAGGGCCACTATTCCAAAGAATTACCAATCCAAAAGTCTGCTAATTAAAAAAATTAGACATCGTATTTCGAAGGTCTGCTATTCAGGAGTAATAAAAAAGTATCTGCTATTCCAAAAAATACACAAGATTTGCTATTCCAAAAATTACATCGGATCTGCTATTCCAAAAGTTATATCAGGTCCACATTACAAAAATTAAACCAGGTTCACTATTCCCAAAATTATACACTTTGCTATTGCAAACTTTAAGCAAGGTCCACTATTCTGAAAGTAAGATCCGCTAGTAGTCTGAAAGTGCCAAAAGTTCACCTATTCTAAAAGTAAGATATCCACCATTCAAAGCAAAATAAGGTGTGCTAGTCTGCAAACCCTAAAACTCAACCCTAAACACTAACTCTACCCCTAAATCTCAACTCTAACATTAAACCCTAACCCTTAACTCTATCCATAAATCTAACCCTTAATCATAACCATACATCATAACCCTAATCATAGTTATTTTGGGGAATAGCAGACTTTTTCAGTATTTGGAATAGCAGACCTTTTTAGTGTCATGAATAGCAGACCTTCAGCAATATTTTTGGAATAGAAGACTTTCGGAGTAGCAGACTCTATATAAATTGCTGGGATAGCAAACCTTAGGAATAGCAGTGTAAATTGTTGGAATAGCGGACCTTGTTTCACTCTAAGAATAGCAGACTGTCAGGTATTAGGAGAATGTATGTTTGGATAGTAAGCCTTCAGAATATTGAACTTCTGGAATAACAGACATTTGGAATAACAAACTGACCCCGATATTTGAACATCTCTTCAAGAAATTAACAATTTTGTATTTTCTGTCTATAAATGGAAAATTTACAGCAGAGTGTCTTATGAACATTGTAATACAAACAGTTGCTCATGACACCAAACTGCAAGATTGGAATCAACTGAAATTTTATGAATTAACTTTTCTCAAGGATATCTAGTGAACCGTAGCAAAGCAGAAAGTGCTAGAATCGGGAAATGCACCTCTAAATGAAAAAAAAAATCTTTTTCACCCTTTTTTCTGTGAGGGTCATGGGAATGAGATTAATAAAACAAAGGCTAAAAGTCAGGGGGTAGGACATGCCAACCTAATAGCAACAGTGAATTCAAAACTGAATCAACTTCCGGGTGCTAGTCTTTCAAAAACTTAGCGGTAGGAGGGCGCTCTTACGCATATAGAACGATCACACACAGACTTGACTAAAGACAAGGCCTGGTCACGAATATTTAAATCTAAATGACCGTTATTGGAAATTACACTATTTTGCAGCGGGTTAATCCACTAACCCCGACAGATTTTGAAGTCAATAATTTATTCCAAAATTATCATGATATTATTTTATGTATCGATTTAAGGTTTAAGAGGAGATTTTAATATAACTGAGACGGAGACTGCCATAGTAAATGCACGTAATAGTCCCCCAAATTACCGTATGGAAATCCCCAATGCCCAAATCGAGCAAGTCGTGTCCTACCCCCTACTGAAAAAAGTCATTGAAAAATTATATATAAGATACACACAGTAAAGGGGCCAGACTGCCATCAACTAAGTTCATTATCCACAAAATAGACCTTTTCAAATAAACATCAGAAATGTTTGAAGCAAAATAAAATGTACGCAAGCGTCTTTATACGCTCGCATTTATTCACAAGCGCTTGCCAGTGACACGCATTATGCAAGGGTGAAATAAGCGTAAGTGCTGCGCCCAACAGTTGCGTGTGTTGACCCGTTAGAACGCTTATCAGGGTCATCATGTTTGGTAAACTTTGATTTGAAAAGGTCTATTGATATTATTTTAAGGCTGAGATTACACAATTACACATCCAAGCATGTTCAGTGTGTTGAGTAGGCTGGTTGAAGATAGTGTGACAAGATGGTTTCACAATGGTGTAGCATACTCTTCATAGGGGGGAAGAGCAGTTTACTATCAGGAATTCACTGCACGTTAGTATCCATTGGTTACTGGTTCAAGCCTTGGCTCATGCACCTGTTCTGCATAAGAGAGATCCTGTGTGTATCCCATGAATCAATCCGCCTCTTTAACAACATTTCATTGTGTGTTGCATTCAGGCTCATTCAAATACATTGTGTCCCCGTTCATAAGTCACACATTTGAGCGTCTGATAAGGACAGTAAATGTGAGTCCTTAGTGATATGAAGATGGTTCCTTAAATCATTTCAACATTCTCTGTTATTTTGCTCTGTTTTCAACTAAGGACTTACAAAATAAATCATAGTCCCCTGTTGAAAATTGGGTTTGTCTTGCAAAAGTTCTTTGAAACCAGCCAGAGATCAGAGATTTTCTTCCTAGCAATGATCATATGATATCGCATTCTTGAAAGTCGGCGATCTGCCAATCGCGTTGGCTTGTGGGATACACACAGGATCTTCTCTTGTTCTGAATTATGATATGCCATAGGTTTTGTGTTGTGATCAATGTGATCAGTGGTTCCTACCAAAGTTAGCGTGAGCCAGTTGACCCGACAATGGTCTCATTTTAATGTGCTCTACATTAGGGATGGCATGGTCAGGAGAGCAAGGTGAAGTTATAAAGCTACCCAATGTTATGTAACACTCCCATTCATTCCGCTGCCAGGCCGAAGCTCTCCCTGCTTAATGGCGGGACCATGCAAAGGGCAAATTATAGTCATGAAAGTTGTATGTGTCAGTGTATGCCCGACTTATCTTGTTTAGAAAATCAGTGCATTATGCAATGTGATCAGGCAAAAGGAATTGTAAGAGAGCCCAAATCATTTTTTTTTCATTTCTATGTTAATAATTTGTTTAACCTTATTTAAATGAAATCTCTATATTCATATATTTGGTTGGGAAGTTAAGCACATTTTAATAGATGCCTTTAAAACAAAAATATTAAATAAGAAATAGCAACTTTTTTTGGCCAGGGCTACATAAATATGACTTACTTGGCTTGATTGCATCGCATATCATTGTTGTGTGAAATGAAGTGTTAATCTCAGCCAGGATGTCTTGCGATGCCCAAAGCAGTGCAACACATAATTCTTAACATCAAATCAAGCTTTCATTTGTATCATTTTTTTCTAATTTATTAGGTAAGGCCAAAAAAAACAAGTTTGTTTCCAGTTGGCCATGTGCATTTTGATTTTGGAGCCATTTTTACCTATTTTTTTTTTTTATTTACTGAGAAATTTGCATTTTTTTTAGAAAAAAATGTCTGAGAGATAGAAAATTCATTTTTAAAAAATATACAAGTGGTCTCAAATCAATATTTTTATTTTTTAAACTAATAATTTGATAGTTTTGACTTTGGCTGATTTAAGCCATTTCTGGGGAATATCCCTCTCAAAAAATACGAAAAAAAATTTAAAATGCATTTTGCATTTAGGTTTTTTGGACTACCTACTGGAAACAAACTTGAATTTATTTGGGCCTAGTAACTAATTTTATAAACGCACAATTATGACACAACAAAATCTTTCGGATAAATGTTTGTAGAATAAAACTCTCTGAGGGTTTTTTATTGAGTTGTTTTCCAGGATTGTAATATTTCACCATTAAGTGGAATGGGTGTAGTGAATGGTAGAGTTGTGGTAAAGCCTGCTACCTGAAACTACTGATGAGTGTGAGCAGACAATAAAATGAGAAAGAAACAGGATAACCATGAGTTCTGAAAAGGAAATATTTGTAAATTGTGGTTTCTTTGTTCTTAGAGTTAGCTTCAGTACTCTATCCAGTGGTGGCTATTGTGGAAGGAAGCTTCCATGCTAAATGCTATCAATATAATATATGACCATCCTCCACAATCAGGCCGCAAAGTCGTCTCTCAGAATCAGACAGAACTGGCTACATGTATGATACTGATTGCAGAGGCTCTGTCTACTACTTTATATGTAACTATCCTCCACAATCAGGTCGTAAAGTCGGCTCTCAGAATCAGTCAGAACTGGCTACATGTATGATACTGATTGCAGAGGCTCTGTCTACTACTTTATATGTAACTATCCTCCACAATCAGGCCGCAAAGTCGTCTCTCAGAATCAGACAGAACTGGCTACATGTATGATACTGATTGCAGAGGCTCTGTCTACTACTTTATATGTAACTATCCTCCACAATCAGGCCGCAAAGTCGTCTCTCAGAATCAGACAGAACTGGCTACATGTATGATACTGATTGCAGAGGCTCTGTCTACTACTTTATATGTAACTATCCTCCACAATCAGGCCGCAAAGTCGTCTCTCAGAATCAGACAGAACTGGCTACATGTATGATACTGATTGCAGAGGCTCTGTCTACTACTTTATATGTAACTATCCTCCACAATCAGGCCGCAAAGTCGTCTCTCAGAATCAGACAGAACTGGCTACATGTATGATACTGATTGCAGAGGCTCTGTCTACTACTTTATATGTAACTATCCTCCACAATCAGGCCGCAAAGTCGTCTCTCAGAATCAGACAGAACTGGCTACATGTATGATACTGATTGCAGAGGCTCTGTCTACTACTTTATATGTAACTATCCTCCACAATCAGGCCGCAAAGTCGTCTCTCAGAATCAGACAGAACTGGCTACATGTATGATACTGATTGCAGAGGCTCTGTCTACTACTTTATATGTAACTATCCTCCACAATCAGGCCGCAAAGTCGTCTCTCAGAATCAGACAGAACTGGCTACATGTATGATACTGATTGCAGAGGCTCTGTCTACTACTTTATATGTAACTATCCTCCACAATCAGGCCGCAAAGTCGTCTCTCAGAATCAGACAGAACTGGCTACATGTATGATACTGATTGCAGAGGCTCTGTCTACTACTTTATATGTAACTATCCTCCACAATCAGGCCGCAAAGTCGTCTCTCAGAATCAGACAGAACTGGCTACATGTATGATACTGATTGCAGAGGCTCTGTCTACTACTTTATATGTAACTATCCTCCACAATCAGGCCGCAAAGTCGTCTCTCAGAATCAGACAGAACTGGCTACATGTATGATACTGATTGCAGAGGCTCTGTCTACTACTTTATATGTAACTATCCTCCACAATCAGGCCGCAAAGTCGTCTCTCAGAATCAGACAGAACTGGCTACATGTATGATACTGATTGCAGAGGCTCTGTCTACTACTTTATATGTAACTATCCTCCACAATCAGGCCGCAAAGTCGTCTCTCAGAATCAGACAGAACTGGCTACATGTATGATACTGATTGCAGAGGCTCTGTCTACTACTTTATATGTAACTATCCTCCACAATCAGGCCGCAAAGTCGTCTCTCAGAATCAGACAGAACTGGCTACATGTATGATACTGATTGCAGAGGCTCTGTCTACTACTTTATATGTAACTATCCTCCACAATCAGGCCGCAAAGTCGTCTCTCAGAATCAGACAGAACTGGCTACATGTATGATACTGATTGCAGAGGCTCTGTCTACTACTTTATATGTAACTATCCTCCACAATCAGGCCGCAAAGTCGTCTCTCAGAATCAGACAGAACTGGCTACATGTATGATACTGATTGCAGAGGCTCTGTCTACTACTTTATATGTAACTATCCTCCACAATCAGGCCGCAAAGTCGTCTCTCAGAATCAGACAGAACTGGCTACATGTATGATACTGATTGCAGAGGCTCTGTCTACTACTTTATATGTAACTATCCTCCACAATCAGGCCGCAAAGTCGTCTCTCAGAATCAGACAGAACTGGCTACATGTATGATACTGATAATCCATCTAGCTTACTACACTCCCATAGCCCAGCGTTTTTGTATTGAGTCCATCTTCACAATTGCACCCAGTTTACTTTTTGGGAATTTAAAATTTCACCTCAAAAGGTATGTGAACCCACAAAAAATCATATTTGTAACACCAAACCCCTGACTTTTACACTAATTTTAGCTCACAAGCATAAGGTACTTAGGTAATTTTTAGTGTGATCATGAAATGTCGTGTTGTTCTTAAAATGAACGCTTTTTATCCGAAAGTACTTACCTATCATGTTTTGGTAAGGACAATATAAGTCATTATGCAATGCATTATGGGATATTTAAATCACCTCTGCACAAGGCGATGTAACCCCCATTCATTTCCTAATAATAAAATGCATGGCTTTTCAACCAACTGTTGGAGCTGCTGGTAGTTCAGGTTTGAAATTGACGAAAGGACGAGATTGTATTAGCGCGATGTAAAAATGGGTCAACGTATATGACCCATAGTTATTTGCTTAGAGGTGATCCAGTCCCTCGGTGTATTCCTTTGTGATTGTGGATCTTTCTGTGAAACATGTTATTACCTTGAGTGCATTTATTATGCGCTTATTAACGTAGAAAATATTATAGCATCCCAGATTGAAAATTATTTCAAGATTTTGGCCTCTTCAGGGATAAAATTTCCTGAAGGAGGCTGATCCGTTTAAATATTGTTCACTCTTTAAATATTGTGATAAATTTACTTGATGTTATGTTTTAAAAAAGATTTTGAATTTAACGTTGATGTTTTTTTTACCTTAATGCACAATATGACATAATTGTGTTGAGTTTTCGTTCATCTTCATATTCACTCACGTCACCCTCAACGTCAGAACCCTCTACCCTGCTCTGTCCATTTATTGTCCCCGCCGAACGGTTCGGAACGGGGACTAAAATGAGCAGCGTCGTCCGTCTGTGACAAAAATGTTAACCCGTTGTATACCTTTATCTGGAGTGCTGTAAGGGCGACAATGATTTAACGTGGTGGAAAGAAGCGGGTTGATGAGTTCTCGACCTGATTAGATTGTTGCCGTAAAATATGCTATTACGTATCTATTTGCATAATTTATGAGAATTTTCCTGCAAGCCGTTTACAAGTTTTCTGGAGTTCCGTCAGGTTATATTAATTAATTGGTGGAAGGAAGCGACTGGAAGAGTTCTTGACCTGATTAGATTTTGATCGTATTTTCGGGCAATTAAGTATGTCAATGAGCTAATTAATATGCAAACATCACGTAATTGCTATATTTGAAACGGTACATGGGTACTCAAAATTCCTGCGCTGCAATGAAAGCCCTCTCATGGCACATCTTTTGGCGATTTGAAGTATGTGGTATTTGGCGGCTAGATATGCCAAATGAGCTAATTAAATATGCGTAATTGCTGTATCTCCTGAAACGGTACCGGATAGGCCAAATTCCTTCGCTACATGAGACGACGAGGCCCTCTGGGGGGGTGGGGGTTTGCGGGTTTGGGAGAGGTAGAGTGTTGCCGGGTGTTTGGGAAGGAGGTTTTTGGGTATTGCGGGGTGTTGGGGAGGGAGGGAGGGTGGGATGTGCGGCTGGTGTTTGGGGAGGGGGTGTTGTGTTTGCAGGCTGTTGGGAGGCGGTTGTTGTGTTGTATGATGTTGGAGAGGTGGGTGTTGGTTGTATGGTGTTGGGAGAGGGTGGGGTGTTGCATGGTATGGGGAGGTCGGTTGCACGGTGTGTGGGGAGGGGTGCGGATGGTTTGCCGAGGTTTTGGGGAGGGGTATGTGTTGCTGTATGTTGGGAGGGGGTGGCATGTTGGGGAGGGGTTTTTGGGAAGGGGACGCGTGTTACGGGGTATTGGGTGGGGGTGAGGGGTTTTAAGAGGGGGGGGTGTTGCAGGGGTGGGGTGTTTGCCGTGTTTCGGGGAGGGTGGGGTGATGGAGGTGGGCGGTTGTGAGTGTGGGAGTTGTGGGGTGTTGGGGAGGGGGTGGGCATTGTAAGTTGCATTCATCGCATGATAGTGATCGTGACATTCGGCAGGGAACATATTTTACGCATCGCTTAAAATCCGATTTCGCCTTGTTACTCTTTTGGATGAATCACTGAAAGTGTCCTATCAAAGGTAAATCCCCAATTGCTAATAACCTCATTCCCAAGGACACAGATTTTTACCCGAGGTGGTCCAATAGTGGTATATGAGGAAAGCTTGATATTTTCTCAGTTACCCTCTGAATCATTGTGCTAAACACCCGCTTTTGCAGAACGAGACTGTGCTCTTCGTCGACCCTTTCTTCAACATGCTGTTTTAAAATTCTCAGCTCCCCCTACATAGACTTAAAGAGCACTGGCACTTTGCAAAATAGTGCGCCTCGAGATTTTTCAAAATCGATATTTTTTGCATGGTGGGAAGGCTTTTATATACAAAGCCCTCACCCAAATGGTTAAGACAAATCAGCTTCCTTATGGGTTAACAGAACATTTTATAAATTTAGAAAAAAAGCAGTCGCCGGCGACGTTTAATTCATCAGACGACGAAAATGGCGTTTACACAAGAACACGACGCCATATGCCTGTTTCCCACCTATGCACACTGTTGATCAGTCTTAACCTTTGTGATTTAATATCAGTGAGTACAGTCAAGAAATTTTGTAATATACACATTTACACTATCAGACCAGAACTCAACATTTTGTTGATTAAAGTTATGAAAACTTTAAAAGTTTGCCTCCAAATTACCTGGATGTCCGTTTATCCCATATCAATGTCCCTATCTGTTTTTGGGTATGTGATTTAGGGTGTAAAATATAGTCTGTTCTTCCAATGGCCGAGACTATCATTTGAAGAGCAAATTGAAGAAAATTTCCTATTTTGTGAAAATGTGCCAGTGCCGCTTTAAGACACATGGAACACTGCCTGGCTAGGTACTCCAAGCCCAGACCAATTCACTTATCACACCTATGACAGAACTCCCACCTGGTAGCAATCTTCCACGTATGGAATGGGTCACCTTGAACAGGATTTGCACAGGAGTCGGTCGTTTCAACAGCAATATGCACCTATTGAGAGGTAGGAAGCTTAAAGAATTACTTAACGTGAAATTTCTCCCCATCCCTACCAATCAATGCTAGGTTGGGTGCCAGGTAGAAATGAACATAACTTCAGGATTCAACCTTGTGGGTGGGCCGGGTGGGGGGCAATTTGACCATGTGTCCAAAGTATGTCAACAATTTTGTCCAAGAATGCATGGTGGTTATTTTGAATGAGGTTAAAAAAGTAAGTTAGCTGTCCTTTCTCATTATCCCATTCGGTCGGTTTTATCTTTTGTTGTCTTTTTTTCTTTTCACTCTCAGGCTCTTGCCTCTCAATCTCCATTCTTTTCTTGGTCTCCTTTACACTTTTTCTTTCCCCACTATCATTTTCTGCTTTGTCTTCTTTTAAAGGGGGATGGCCCGATTTAAGGATATGAAGTTTTCATCTTGATAGATTGGCCTTCACTCCAAAACCCCATCTGTTAAGTTTCGCACCGATATTTCAATCCGTTTTGAAGCGAGAGCTAAAAACGTGATTTTGTAAGCCATAGAGTACCATGTAAAATTATATTGGTCGACCAAAATGGGGCACATTTTCGCTCATAACTTCCAAACCAAACATCCTTTGGTTCTAAGATTTCACAGGGTAAATGAGAAAAATAGTAGCTTTCTTCTGATACCAAAATGTTGACCACTTCCGGTAAAATAGGGGGCTTCTGGGGACGAGGCTATTAGCGATCGGGCCATGGACCTCTAAAGGAGCCATCAGTAGGCCCATATGAACTTGCATAAGAGACTGCACTAACTGGTTGATGGTTTTTGGGTTAACATTGGCCTGGTGGTCCTTGTGCATTTGTAGATAGGGAAGGTAAAAATTGTATATGATCTCTTTAGAATCAAAAAGATGTATAGACATGTTCCTCTGGTCCTTTGGATTAAAGTACTTTTTTTAGTTTCCACAATGGGCCAAAATTTGTTCAGGTCATTATGGAGTAAAAATTAGCATGAGTTTAATGTCTGCATACACACCACGATTCCTACTCAGGGTGCAAAACCAGAGCCTTAGCTACTCCATGGGTACTCTTAGCTCCAAGGCCCTTGATGCATTATTGATGCAGTACCTGTACTTGTGAAGTACAACAATGCCACTGGGTGCATAACAGCTATGTTTTCTTAGCAATACCCATCTATAGTGTACTCTGCAGTTGCCTCCTAGGTGACGACCGGTACCGGATGTAAGCCACCATTAAGTGGAGTACCCTCTGCTCTAGGCTGTTTTCACAGGAGTACCTTCACAGGTACTAATCTCCTCCCCCGACCCAGCTGCCTATAGGCAGCACTTGTACCATAGAGGGCGCCAAACATTCCATTGTTGTTTACGACTTTCTGATCATTTCAAACTTCTACTCTATATGACATTTTGTGTAAAAACATATGTGACCAAAATGTTAAATAGGGATAAAATTACTAAAATAATCACACAAAGCTCATTTGCATGGAGTACCCACGCAGGTACTCCCGCCTGGGGTGACCAGTGGTTAAGCTACTGCGTGTATACCGAGGTGGATGATTACCCCCACTTTTACGGCCGGCAATGTGGTACCCATGCGGGTGGTACTCCGTGGCTACTTAACAGGTACTCTTCAAAGGTACTCCCATATGAAGAAATGGTCGTGTACTTTTTTGCTCGCCCGATTTGTTACTGGCAGAGATTTAATAACTTTTTGTCTGTCTCTCATCTGTGTAAAAAGCTTGCGTACAAGTTATCTGGAGTTATGTAAGGGATACGGTGTTTGTAGATTAAACTTGGTGGACTGAGCAGGTTAGAGTGTCTAAAACCGATTAGATTGTGGCCATAAATATGCTAATTATTTAATTAGCTTAATTATATGAACATTTTCCCACAAGGCTTGTGTACAAATTATCTGGAGTTCCATAAGGCATAATTATAATGACATAACTTGTGGAAGGAAGTGGGTTGAAGATTCTTGACCCGATTAAATTTTGGATGTGAAATATCCAAATTAGAAAACATGCAATGAGTTATCAGTGTAATTGCTTTTTTTTTAAAAAGGTACATTGGATGGCTGCGCAAAATTACTTTGCTAGCTGCAAGTCCAGGACTTGCATTTTTTTGTGATTTGTAAGTGCATGATATATGTGAATTAGGTATGCAATTGAGCTAATTAAATATGCATATTGCTGTATTGGCTATAAAACGTACATTGGATTTGCAAAATTCTTTCACTACATGAAAGACTGTCAAACATCTTTTGTGGGAATCATAATTTGGGTGCCACATTAAAGTGGCATTCTTAAATGAGCTAATTGAATGCGTAATTGCATGCCATTATGTGACCCTGCAGGACATTTATTTTACATTGGTTTTGCCTATGCACAAGAAACTAAAAATATGCAGACATTACCTCTAATTATCAGCTAAATCTCAACACTAAAAAAGTGACATGTCACAACATAAATTGATGGCTGACCTATGATAATCGCATCTACATTATGAATTTAAAAATAACTTCATATGTGTTAGTTAAATGTTCGTGACTGATAAATTACTTTTAAGCATCACTCAAAATCAATATCGGCAACATGACACCTCGTTTTGAATGACTGGGTCAGACATGTTTCTTAAATAACAAAATATAATATATCAGAGGACAAAGTCTTATTTACCTATACTAGTAGATCTTATTTATCATGATGGTAGTGATATTGGTGACAGGGAAATTTGTACAGAATGCCATTGACCCCCGGTCCCTCAACTCAACATAAAAGTGGTAACCATGTGAGTTCTAAATTTCGAGGAAAAGGGGTATATTTTTTACTGTCATCAAGGACCGTGAAATCACGAAAAAAGGGGGTATTCTGAGCATCCGTCTCCGCGAAATTTTTAAAAAAGGGGCATTTCACAGAATTGGTCGTGGTCGACTACAAACTTTTACAGGAACATTTGTTTATCTTTGTTGCATTTTCATTCAAGTTAAAATCAGTATACATGTATTGTAATTAATCCCAATTAAAGACAGGATCATCTGGGAGTACAGCAGACACAAAGTAATATTGATACTTGTAGGGTAAAGCGGGGTAATATGGACCCCCGGGGCATTATGGACCCCCCTTGTAACTTTTAACTGGGGGTGTTAGGAGTGTTCCTCCTATTGCTATTTGAAAGAACATCATTTGACAACTGAAATTCAGTTATTAACGGAGGTAGTATCCTTAAAGTTATAAGAAATATTTTAAATTAAAATTTTCAACACGTTTTCTTCTTTATGTCAGTGATGCTTTAAAACATCCCCATTTATCGTGAGCCTCGGTCTGGAGGTTGTTACCATGGCAACATAAGGTACTGCCATTCCCCATGTATCAGTACATGAATCAGATTCCTAGCTTACATCTGATTAAAAATGGCTGGATAATTGGTGTATGTGTGATCTGGGGGTAATATGGACACCCTATGTTCCCATGTAGAACATTTATGGAACGGGGCAATATGGACCATATGAGGTCCATATTACCCCGCCCTATTGCAAATAACAGGGTGGTCCATATTGCCTACGAATGGGGTAATATGGACCCTTTGCAAAAAAAGTTTGAAAGCCTATATCTTTTATTTGGTTAGAGATGAATGAATATCTTTTGGTCTGTACCTACCCGTGAACCAAAGCTTTCAATTGATAATGAAAAGTCATTAAAGAATAAAATACAATTCTTGGAAATTACGATCTTGCTTAAGGGGTCCATATTGCCCCGCTTTACCCTATGTTTTGTTCTTAAAATGTTAAATTATAAGAGTCATTGAAAAGGGGTGTCTGAAAATCTTGTCATTGAAAACCTTGAAATAGGGGGTATTTTTAACCCTGATTTTGTCATCAATTTTGCAAAAAAGGGGGGTAAAATCAATGAAAAATCATTGGAAAGGGGGGTTTTGAAAAAATGAAGAACTCACATGGTTACCACTTTCTATGTTGAGTTGAGGGACCGGGCATTGACCTTGAACGTAAAGTTTCCCCCCACGTGGATTCTCCCTACGGGAGTCATGTACGTATACACCGTACAAATCCCTTATTCAGTCCAACAGTTGTTAATCTTGATTGGAGTTGTGATAGGGTAGTTCTGCATGAGTTATCATTGACTATTTAGGAAAACTAAGATAGTGCTCTGATATTTAAAAAAAATACATTTCTACATGAGGCAGGTCTTCAGTGCCCTCTGATGATTTTTTTTTAACTTGGGTTTTTGGAAATTAATCTATTTTGAGAATGAGCTGCTTATTTTTTTCCCACAGGAGGTAAGTATATTATAATGATTATTAACTTGACACAAATCAAAAGAGCAATGATCATTTAAAGGGGGATGACCCAATTTAAGTATATAAAGTTTTCATTTTGATAGAATGGTCTTCACACTTAAACCCCATCTATAAAGTTCTGTATCAATATTTCAACCCATTTTGATGTTAGAGCTGAAAACATGATTTTGTAATCCCTTAAAGCGGCACTGGCACATTTTCACAAAATATGAAATTTCTTTTCTTCAATTTGCTCTCAAATGATATTCTAGGCCACTGGAAGAATAAGAGATACATTTTACCGTTAGAAAACATACCAAAAACAGATAGGGACGTTAATAAAGGTTAAAGACATCCAGGTAAGGTGTAGGCTAATGTTTAAGTTTTCCACAACTTTAAATCAACAATGTGTTATTAACATTGATATCATAGACTCTTACTCAAGTTGATATTAAAACCACTGGTCACAGACCAGTCCAAACAGTGTTCATAAACCGCGTGGAAAACATCACACTGCGTGCTTTTTCTTGTGGTTAAACGCCATTTCCCGTCATCTTCTGATTTAATGTCGCCGGAGACATTAATTATAATATCGTTTGTTTACCCATAAGGACGCTGATCATTGGTCTTAATCATTTCAGTTGAGGGCTAAATGTATATAAGCTTTAACAACCATGCAAAAATCTCAATTTGAACAATCTGAGGGCGCACTTTTTAACCATCAATTCATTGAATTGATGGCTTATATGGCTATCGAGAGCGCGTGTTTTAATGTCGGCTTTATTTTCTCTACTAGTCGGGGGCGTTTTATTTTGCATTTCTGACAAAAAGCCTGCCTAGTGGGGAGTCCGACACGTGGAACTCTCGTTTGGGCCTTGATTTTTTACATTTCAGTGACGGTAGGCAGTTTGGGTAACTTTTGTATCTTTGTCAAGTTTTGGACATATTTTAACCGCGCTTGTCGTCCTTTCTTACTGAATGCTATTGGTTTATGTGTGCCACCTTTTAACCGGTTCTAGTGGGTTCGTACAGGCGAAAATGAAATGGTGATCTTGTTACCATATCTACACTGGCTTTTTATACCAGACTGAGAATTCAAACACAAGTGCGACTTCATTTGACTTGAGTAGATTAGTGTAAACAAATTTCTCTGGATGAAGTTCGCCCCCGCGGCCACTATAATAGAGATGACACAAGAAAGTTGTTTTCTGAGATCAGAACTTTGAGTTATGTTAATAACTCGGGGTATTTTGCACCAAGTCCTCAAAGAATAATCAGCATAAGTACGTAGAGAGACCCAAATTTGCCTATTTCGAACGCAAAAATATCAAATCCGTACCTTAGCAAATTCAAGTTGGTATCGTTGTATCGTCCTTTGTTGAAGGCAAGCCTTTTTTTTTTCCCATTATGGCTGTAGTTATACGGACTATGCATAATTTTACTTTATATGATGGATGAAAAGTTGGGTTTGTTTGTTTCGACGCAAAGTGTCGAATTTTTAGTTTATGTATATTTGTTATATTTTGGAGGTGGTTGAGAAAGATTTGGTGTCCGTGAGAAAAACCTTATCTGATTTTGTCTTATTAAGTTGCTTTTAGGCTGTGTTCGACATGAAGGACATTGTGCGATATGCATGCCCAGAGTGGCTGTTCCTCTAAAAGATGTTCCACCACGTTCGACCGTTTAAGGCACCTTGGAAATGTTGAAAGCCAGGTCTGGAATTATAAGTGGTCCTGAAAGTTGAAGACAATTTAATATATTACATGTTCTAGATATAAATATTGATTATAAATATGATAAACAAAAAGAGGGTATTCACTTGCGACAGGAGTGGACATACTTCGGAATATTATACGAACCCTTACAATGCGATAATATATTCTATTGTGAGTTGAGACCCGACAACCACACGTGCCTTACTTTTGCCGGGTTTTAGATATTACTTTATGGTCGGACGGTGCTCCGCTAAATGATGGCCTAACATTCGACCTTTACCTTAATATCCCGCTTCGGTGAAAAGCAGAGAAAATTGTTGAAATAAGGGGCGGTAGGCATATCCAGAATGAAGCGGAAAGCGGGGGAACACAGCTGGGAGCAGAAAGGGCCGGAAAAGGGGACGAGGATAGAGCACAAAAAGGGGGCAACAAGAGGAAGGAGATAGGGGGCGAGGAGGAAGCGAGGGGGGAGCGAGGAGGAGGTCCCCCGCACGGAAAGCAGTAAAGTCGGACTGAAAACAGATAGCAAAAATTGAATACCGGTAGGAATTTTTTTACAAAACCCGTAAAAACCCGACAATTTCTCTGCTACCAGTATGCCAGGAACTCTCTGATATCCTTATTATGGTTTAACCAAGCTGTCTAATGTATTGCTGTAAAGAGGACTCATATACGATTGTTACGAGCTGCTGCAAACAGAGCATTGTAAGGCATTGCCGTGGGATTAACCTGGCGTGATTTTGTTAACTGTTAGTTGTAATTTGCCGAATTACCTTCATACGTATAGTCAAAAGAATCACTCACCCAAGTCTCATTATTGAGTCTCATTGAGTGGTCTGCTAAATGACCCTGTAGGCTTTGACCCCTATAATAGAACACTTGGTTTTTTTCTGCAACTAAAATTGATGGTCCAGGACATTTACTGGTATGCGCAGAAAGGTACCTATGGTGACCAATGTGCCCCTTTTACTCTGTGGCCTATGTGACCTTTGGACCCCCTATGGTCAAAATCTATATTACTAAAAAAAATCAACTTTTGGGTTTGTCAGGTCTATGCGTTTCGCCGTCCTTTAACAGACGGATATGAATAGGTGTGGTGGTAGAGATCCAACGTACGAGGTTTGTGGTCACGATTGGAAGGGTACTTTTGGGGTAAAAAGGGTAATGTTTTTGTTGTGTTTCAGGGGGTCAGGGAAAAGTGAGTCGGTTTTGTAGTGTTTTTGACATCCCCAAAAACGTTAAACCAATAAGAAAATAAGTAACACATTGTTAGGCAAAAATGAATGAAAGACAAAGTGAATTTCCAAAGTGAATTAAAGGACACAAGATTATTAAAGTGTCTACAAAGTTGTCAAATGTTTCTGACTAGTGCGGTGACGTGTAAACGTTTAAACGTTTAAAACAGTGTACACGAACGGAAGGGTAACTACACGTTTAGAAATTCACTACACGTTTACTTGTCAGCAAACCCTATACTTAACATGTTTCAGTATTATTTTAATTGCTGAAGTAACATTTCACCAAATTACCGCCGTCAGTCGAAACGTAAAATGTTAAATTATAATAGTCATTGAAAAGGGGTGTCTGAAAATCTTTTCATTGAAACCTTGAAATAGGGGGTATTTTTAACCCTGATTTTTGTCACATTGTGCAAAAAAAGGGTGGTAAAATCAATGAAAATCTTGGAAAGTGGGGTTTTGAAAAGAGAAGAACTCACATGGTTACCACTTTCTATGTTTATTGAGGGACCGGGCATTGACCTTGAACGTACGTTTCCTCCCCCCACGTGGATTCTCCCTACGGGAGTCATGTACGTATACACCGTACAAATCCCTTATTCAGTCCAACAGTTGTTAATCTTGATTGGAGTTGTGGATAGGGGGGTAGTTCTGCATGAGTTACATTGACTATTTAAGGAAAACTAAGTATAGTGCTTCTGAATATTTAAAAAAAATAACTTTCTCTGAGGCAGGTCTTCCTTCGTGCCCTCTGATATTTTGTTTTTAACTGGGTTTTTGGAAATTAATCTCTTTTGATAATGCGCTTCTTATTTTTTTCCCACAGGAGGTAAGTCGTATTATAATGATTATTAACTTGACACAAATCAAAAGAGCAATGATCATTTAAGGGGAGAACCTCAATTAAGTATATAAGTTTTCATTTTGATAGAATGATCTTTACATACCCCCCATCATAAATTTCTGTATCATATTTTCAACCCATTTTGATTTAGAGCTGAAACATTATTTTGTAATCCCTTAAAGCGGCACTGGCACATTTTCAAACAAAATATGAAATTTCTTCTTCAATTTGCTCCAAATGACTTCTAGGCACTGGAATAATAGAGACCTTTTACATTTTAAACTCTCACAAAACATATAGGGGACGTGTAATAAGAGGTTTAAAGCCTCCAGGTAATTTTTAGGCTACTGTTAAGTTTTCCAGACAACTTTTAAAATCAACAATGTGTATATTACATGGAATCATAGACTCGTACTCATTTATAATTAAAACAACCCCTAGGTCCCAGACCAGTCACATTGTTTCATATGCCGTGGAAAACATGCACACTGCGTGCGTTTTGCCTTGGTTAAACCCCATTTCCGTCATCTGCTGAATTAATGTCGCCGGATACTAATTTCTAAAATCGTTTTGTTTACCCATACGGACGCGGATTTGGTCTTAATCATTCAGGTGAGGGCTAATGGTATATAAAAACTTTACAACCAATGCAAAATAGCAATTTGAAAAATCTTGAGGGCGCACTTTAAATTAACCCCATCCCAATTCATGAATTGATGGTTAATTGCTATCGAGAGCCGGCGGTTTTAATTGTCGGCTCTTATTTTCTCTACTAGTCGGGCGTTTTAATGTTGCTTCTGACAAAAAGCTCCTAGTGGGATTCAGACACGTGGGGAATCTCGTGTTGGGCTGATTTTTTTAAATTTCAGTGACGGTATTCAGTTTGGGTAACTTTTGTATCTTTTTGTCAATTTTGGACATCATTTTAACTGCCGCGCTTGTCGTCTTTCTTACTGAAGGCTATTGGTTTTATGTGTTGTGCACCTATTAACCGGTTCAGTGGGGTTCTTCGAGCAAATGAAATGTATCATGTTACCGATATCTACCAAGGGCTTTTATACCCATGGACTGAGATCAACACAAGTGCGAGTTCATTTGAACTTAGGTATATTTAGTGTAAACCAATTTCCTCTGGTGAAGGAGTCGCCCGCGGCCACCTATAAGATAGATGACCCAAAGACGTTGTTTTACTTGAGATCAGACTTGAGTTGTGTTAATAACTCGGGGTATTTTAAGTCTCAAAGAATATTCGGCATAAGTACGTAGAGAGACCCAATTTGCCTACTTTAGCAACTGCAAAAATATCATCCGTACCTTTATGCCAAATTTGGGTATCGTGGTATCGTCTTTTGTTGAAGGCAAGCCTTTTTTCCCCATTATGGCATTTAGTTTACTATACTGACTTGATAAGGTTTACGGTATAAGGATGTATAAATTGGGTTGTTGTTTCGACTGGAAATTGTATAATTTTTAGTTTATTGTTATATTGGTTATTTTGGAGGTGTTTGAGAAAATATTTGGTGTACGCTGAGAAACCTTATCTGTTGTCATTATTAAGATTTCTTTGTTGCTGTTTTCGACATGAAGGACATTGCCTGCGAGAAGCATGCCCACGTTGCTGTTCCTCTAAACAATGTTCCACCACGTTGACCGTTTAAGGCACCTTGAAACAGTTGAAAGCCAGTTCTGGAATGTATAAGTGGTCCTTGAAATTGAAGACACTTTCATATATTACATTTTCTAGATATAAATATTCGATTATAATATTAATAAACAAAAGAGGGTATTCACTTGCGACGAGTGGACATACTTCGGAATATTTTAATAACCCTGACACTGTCTATAATATATTCTATTTTGAGTTGAGAACGACAAACACACTTGCCACTTGCCTTACTTTTGACGGGTTTTAGATATTACTTTGTGTCGACGTGCTCCGCTAAATGATTGGCCTAACATTCGACCTTTACCTTTAATATCCCGCTTGGTTGCAAAAGCAGAAAATGTTGAAATAAGTGGCGGTAGGCATATCAATAATAACTGAAATCTTTGGAACACATCTGCCAGAAATTCCTTACATTTTGGACTAGGAAATATCCTAAAAAATTGTTTCAACACAGAGTAAGGGAAATTTGTCAGTAGTACTCTAATTTTGATCGAGGATATTCCCTCAACTCTCAAAGTGGCCTGAACAAAATACAAAATTAATACGGTAGAGACATTTTTTAAAACCCTAAAACCCGACAATTTTCTCTGCTACGCAGTAATGCCATGACCTCTCTGATATCCTTAGTTATGTGTTTAACCAAGCGTCACTGTATTGCTGTAAAAAGAGACTCATATACATTGTTCTCGATCTTGCTGCAATACAGAGCAATGTAAGGCCTTGCCGGGGGAACACTGGAGTGTGAATGTACTGTTTAGTGTACATTTGGTGCCGATTACCTTCACACGTATTCAAAAGATCACTGACCCAAGTCCTCATATTGAGTATACATAAGTGGCTGCTATGACCCTGTATTGCCTTGACCCCTATAATAAAACACTTCTGCAATAAAATGCTGTCGCCGGACATTTACTGGATGTCGCAGGATGACCTATGGTGACCCATTTGCCCTTTTTTATACCTCTATGCCCTATGATGACCTTTGACCCCATATGGTCAAAATCTTATTACGAAAAAAAATCAACTTTGTGGGTTTTGTCCGGCTATCGTGTTTCGCCGTCCTTTAACATAACGGATATATGAATTATGGTGTGGTGGTAGAGCTTCAACGTACGAGGTTTGTGGTCACTATTTGGAATGGGTCATTTTGGGGTCAACGGTCATTCAGGGTCATGGAAAATGAGTGTTGTTTGCATCAAACTATAACAATTAGAAAATAAGTAACACATTGTTAGGCAAAAAAATTAAGACAAAGTGACTTTACAAAGTGAATTAAAAGACCAAGATGTATTAAAGTCTACAAGTGCTGTTCAATGTTTTTGCTGCCTAGTGCTGTGACGTTAACGTTTAAACGTTTAACATTTAACACAACGGAAGGGTCAACGTTTTAGAAATTCACTACACGTTTACTTGTCGCAAACCCTACTAACATTTTTTTCATCTTATTTTAATGCTGATGTACATTTTCACCAAAATACCCGCCCGTCATGGAAAAGTAAAGTTAAAATCCAGTTTCAATTATTCTCCTAGAAATGGTTCCTCCGACTTTTACGAAACTGGGAAATCCCCGTTAAACCAAGTTCCTTGTCACGTAGTGGAGGACCAAGGTGGTGAAACCCATTCAAACCATTTCATCCTTGCTGGGCGCTGACATTTTTGAATATGCACGGAATATATTAGTTTGGGTGCTGTATACACACATAAGTCCATTCGATACAAACAATCCGCAAAATATTCATTTGTGTGGATGTTGGGTTGCTATGGGTGGGTAAATTTTGTCCTACCATGCCACACAACGAAGAAATGACCTCATTCGTCTTGATTTAAATAACCCGCCTCAATGAATACATCTTTTCATCCCTACGCGCGCATTGCATTATGAGAAAAAAGAGTATCTGAGCATCAATGATCCAGTAGCCTATTATTCCACTCTTTCCACCTCTACAACATACAGTAATTTGTATCACTAACCGATTAGTGTAATATGCAAAGCGGCACCCACCATTATGTGGAAGAATGCTGAGGCAGCCATTGCTTCTATTGTTGGTACTCTATGGTTTCTGTTTTCTTTGTGGTGTTCGGCAACACATCGAGTATCGGTGTATTTCTAAAGATACGTAACGTTTTGCCTCTCTATATATAGAACCTCTTTGGGGAGCGACTTCGGCATATACACCGCATTACACAACACGGCCCCAATTAAAGCGCGGTGCTTCATTACAGAGGGATCAATATTACCCGGAGCTACAAAAAGGTAAAATGGCAGCTCCCACGTGAAATCGTCGTTTGGGATCTTTGCGATATTCACTGCTGTTATTTTGGGTTAAAACATCACATAGGTAAGTACAAACAACATTTTATGGTTCAATATGATATTTATTATGCAATGCAAAGCCGGTAACCCGATACGAACGTTTATGGTGCAAGAATTGCATTTCCCGGATTCCGTGGAATGGAAGCGCCAAATTCGGGCATCGTTAACTTTGTTGTGACCGCGTTTAAAATTAAAACGAACGAAAAATACAGACCGTGAGGTGTAAACGTATAGGAAATATTACACGGTAACTCCATCGCTATTTCTGAAACATCGTTTTTTCCTCAACCCCGACTTTCGGATGGACCAGCACGCAATATTTTTCATAATTTAACCATTACTGCTATAGCTATGCTGTGTTTACAGTGTTAACAAATTAACTCCAGTGTTGCAAAGGATAGACCTAGCAAGATACTAACCTGTTTGTGATTGCTTGTTGCCTTTTTGAATAAATTCTCCCATCATTGCTATAATGTCAACGTTGTCTACGGGGGCAATTTCGTGATCCCAACCTCGTTCCCCCCAACTTACCTAAAAAATGTTGGATTTTATATCATCTGACCCGTCGGCCTTAGTAATCCATGTGTGGCCAATCTTACGTGCAAATTCGACCGCATCAGTAGACATTCACAATTTGTATTTTCTGTCCGTTTATTTTCTGTCCGTTAGAGCACAGTCGCCTATGGGACCGTGGGAAACTGAGGCAATTGCTCCATAACACAACCGCAATATCAGGATCAGCTCAATTTTGAAATAGCTTTCTCAAAATATCTAGTGATCATGAAAAAACGAAGGTTGCTGAAATCACGAAATGCACCTTTACGTGTAAATTATTTTAGTGCTGGTTGGGACTTTTGTTCCCACTGACTTTTTCCAAACGGGGAGCTGTCAACGGCGGAGCCCTGTCAATTTTTTCGAAAGGCTTATTTTTAAAAAAGAGCTCTATCTCATGATGCAGTTCATATTTTTAGATGGCTCGTTTTCAAGTTATAGCTTTAAATTGACTTTTACTTAGACATTTTCATTTGTTCCCATATTTTTTTTTTTAAAATCTCATATGGACTTAGTTCCTTAGTTCCTACTGACATTTTCTTAAATGGGGACTGTCATACGGCGGAGCCCTGTCATTTTTGTTTTGGAAAGCTTATGTTAAAGAGCTCTATCTCATGATGCAGTTGCATAACTAGTAGGTGCTTTCCCCGTTTTCAAGTTTCGAACCTTTTCAAGTTGACTTTTACTTCAACCTATCATGTCAATTCTTTTAAAAAAAATCCAAATGGACTAAGTTCCTGTGAAAGTTCCTTAAATGTGGAAAAGCTTTCAAAATCCAATTGATTCTTAAGACATATCCATTTGCTGTATCCATCTTGGAGGACCTAGTGTGTACACTTAAATGCCTCACTAAATATCCTGCTTCTAACAAATTTCCCCGATTCCAAGATCAAATCTCCCTTATTCCAAAACTTCATGTTAGCAGAAGCTCGGCAAAGGTCTTCAGGGGTCGTTTTTGGATAACTTGGCCGTGCTTGACGTAGGATATAGTTTACGTATGGTGGTAGAATTTCACAGTACAAGTTTTTGGGTGGTAACATTTTCGAGGGGTCTTTGGGTCAAAGTCATCCAGTGGGTCGTTTATCCGATAACTTGGCTGTGCTTGATATAATGGAGAAGAGTTTGAGTATGGGCTAGTTTGCCGTACGCGAGTTTTTGTTGTCACGTTTTCGAAGGGTTCTTTTGGGGTCAAAAAATGTCCAGATCATGGGGTCGTTTTCTGTTAGCTTGGCCCGTCTTTGTAGTATGGATATGAGTTTTGTGTGGTGGTTGAGTTTTCGCCGTATGAGTTTTTGTGGTCCGTTTTCGAGGGTGCATTTTTTTGGATTCCAAAGGTCATCCAGGGGTCTTTTCCGGGTAAACTTGGCCGTGCTTTGACGTATGGATAATTAGTTGTGTTTGGTATTTGTAGAGTTTCGCCGTACCACTTTTGTGGTCACGGTCAATCAGGGGTCATTCAGGTCCAAGGGAGGTCAAATGGGTAAACTTTAGTAGCCATGCGAAACTTTGTGGGGGGGGCGATGTTTGATGACGAACATTTTATAGCTCATGACAAGGACATCAGGGGTCGTTCAAGGTCAAATGAACCGCAAAACCCTAGGTCATTCAATCCATGGAATGCAAAACACATGTGATAGCCAAATCAGGACCGCCTAGTAAAATACTATTAAAGAACCACCGGGTCCAGAACTCTATGGTATGCACAGAATGCCCTCTTATTGCGCCCATATGCCCTTTTGACCTCCAATGACCCTACTTGAACCTTTGACCCCACCATATCAAAAACATTCGTTTCTTCCAAGTAGTTGTATAGGCCACCAACCTTGCTTCAAATAACCACTGTCCCAAGACCAATGGTCCTATATGTCACTTGATCTTTGATGACCCTGCATGACCTGACCCACAACTATGGATTCCCTAACCATCCCAATTGATGGTTACTGCATCTGATCACTCGTTTTCAATGTGCCAGTGTCTCTTTAAGGTCCGTTCATACAGTACTTCACTGCACTGCAATTGCTGTGTCATTAAATTTACTGCAATGTTCCGTCACTTCCCGCTGCACTCCTAATCGATTACTGCATGGCAACCCAGGTCTGGGCTGCGTATGTTGCAGTAAACTATTTATTAATTATTAGTTTATTTTTTAATTCATTTGGGGCAAGTACATAATTACACATAAAAAAGGGTAACCGTCAGGCAGAGGCTGCCAGGGCACAACAAAAGTGAAGACACCCTGTACATCCTAAAGGTGCCGTACCCCACCTCGGGCCACTGTTCAAATATACAATACAAAATTGAATAGAGTAAAAATTAGAAAAAAATAGTTATTAAAAGACATAAAAAACATTTCATAAAGCCCCAGCAAGGAGTAGCCCCACATGCACACATCGCACACTACCACATCAAACCATAACCTCCCTCACCCACAAAATACACAACCACCACAAACAACACATATCACACACCTGCATACATTCATAACCCTCCACCTGCATATACCTATAGAACACACACCCACAAATGGCACAAATAATCACAAGAAAAGCATACTGTACTAAAAGACTTATTGCATGCAGCCTTCACATAGCGTCCATATTGCACTAAAAGCACAAGATAGTGTACCCCCCACGGCACTTGGGAAGGATTGCAGGAAGATTGGCATACTGCCCCACTGACTGCACCCCACTGCATCTTGCTGCAATCGGCCAGTTTCAAAGCAATTTTTAACTTTGTTGCAGTCTTGCATTGCGTTGTGGTCTAAAGTACTCCAAGTGATGCAGCATAATGATTTTGGTGGCAGCATGCGCCTGCACGGCACTGCAATGCAGTGAAGTATGAACGGACCTTTAGATTACTGTGTAAAATTAATTTGGGTTGACCAAGAATGGGGCACACTTTCGCTCATCACAATCCAAACCAACATCCTTTAGGCCCTAAATATTTGCAAAGGTAAAATGATAAAAATAATAGCTTTTTCAGAACACAAAATTTTGGAGACCACTTCCAGTAAAATCTGGGGTTCTGGGGACGAGGCTATTCACGATCAGACCATGTCCTTTACTTTATTTTTGAGAAAGAGTTCCATATAAAATTGTACATTAAAAAAAAAAAAAAATTATTTAAGTTATGCCTAGCACTAACAAAACCCTAAGCAAAATAAAGAAATTGCACATATAGAACTTTGAAGGGGTGCATATAAGGGACTCTTGCTTAATTTGGTACAGCACAAGGATATCACCAGATACGGAAAAGAGGACCCCTCTCTATATTTTCATAACACATGAATTTGAAATGTTTGGCGTTATGAATGACGGCTCAAAGATTACCTTGTTGGTTTAAAAAAAAGCTAATTTCCCAAAAATCCACTTAAATTGAATACAGGCTTCAAAAATGGTAATTGGGATTTCCACCTATTACTCCCCCAGCAAGCAGAACCACAATACTGCTTTGCAAGGATGTGCTTTATTTAGCAACAAAAATATGAATGGTCATTTTTGTTCTTGTAAGATAATGCCTCATTTTCCATATTAGGGCATTGTGTTGTCTCCAGATACTGGCTTGGTTGAGACTATTAATAGGGATATCAGCATAATGAAATAACATTAAAAACAATGTGCAAATGGAGCCAGTAAAGTATGTACAATTCCATATAACTACTTTATTGTAGGACCAAACCCCAAAATAGTGAAAAAATGAAGTAGTTGGGAAATTTGTCATACTGACTCAGACTCCCGAAAATAGACATGCAGCAGATGGCCGTCTTCAAAATCTTTCACTAAACAGCTGATTGGTGGTGTACACCATACAAAACAAAGATCAACTATAATTTTGCGGTTCCCGGCTTCTAATGTTTTTCTGTTTTGCTGGCTCGTTGGGGACTAGTTGGGGGAGGGAGGCTGGTAAATTGTGCGTTGCCAGTGGGTTCATGATGGCGGTGGTTGTGATGCTTCTGTCAAACCTTATCGGTTGCTCTGAGCCATTTGTTGATACTGAGGTTGGCTGAATTTGTATGTTGAATTGAGCAGAGAGGCTTTTTCCTGCGCAAGTGTTTTACATTGTTTGAATTGATGTCAAGATGAATTGTAATTCCTGGCTGCAAGTTCAGGCGACTTGCAAGTTTTTTAGGATGACTGTAACTGAATAAGTGGACGCATCCTATCTTCTAATCTTCCAAACATTACATCACTCAGTAGTAGAGTTTGTTGTACTCGTGAAAGGTGCTTGGTCACAGGAACAAATATCAACTAAGTGTGCAGGAACAAATTAAGACTGGTGCAAGTAAAAGAATGTCCGTGTGGCTAGCAGCTAGCTAGCGGATTGTGAGTGGCTTCAGGCGACTCCGGAAAATCTCCAGTGACTGAGCTGAATCCAGTAAAGCTGGTAGGTGTGTTCCAGATCAGATGACACTTGGAAAAAAATTTGTGCTGGTAAGAGAATCTACAGTAGTGCTGTTGTAGCTGTTGGTGGTGTCCCCTAGTTTTGTTCTGATATATACCCACTGCAAGGTTTGTAAGGTGGAAGGATGTCCAGAATTGAAGCTGTAGTTTTTCATGACAGTGCTTTGAATATGACGCCATGGGGTTACAATAATGAAATTTCTTCGGCGAACAATTCCTTTTCGTTTTGGTTTATTTATATTTTAAATCTTTGTTTATTTTGTTTTAAATTTATAATGTATTATATTTTTATCATATGTTTATTTTGTTTTTAATTATGTATTGTATATGTGTTCATCTTCTCATTATATTTAAGATGTATTAGTTAAGATTAAAGAAACTAGAGAATGCTTTGAAAGGATGGCAATCAAGAAAACTTACATATTTTGGAAAAATCACTATCAGTAAAACTTTAGGTATTTCCCCCCAATAACTGTACGTGCACTTTCATTACATACACCAGAATATGTAATTAAAGATGCTACATAAGATGTTATTTCAATGTTTTATGGAGCTCAAAGAAAGAAAAGGTGAAGAGAAAACAATTACACACCGGTTACATGGAATATGGTGGCCTCAAAATGGTAGATTTAGAGAATCAAATCAGGGCCCTGAAAATAAAATGGATCCGAGACTCTTAAATGAGAATAAGTCGAATTTTGGAACAATTACGCGACCTATGGTTTTATTTAATTGGTGGCAAGAATTTATTTATTGAAAATGGACTGTAACACACACACCGTCTGTGAAACAAATTGTTAATAACAAAATTCGCCAAATCTATCAAGATCTAATAGAAATAGAGGCATGGTGTTTGTTAACAGAAAATCACACCAAATTTCCTCTGAGTGTGGGAGGCCTCCCAAACCAAGTTTTGTGGGGCAATAGGTAAGTCCAAATTTGAAAACAAAGTATTGATGTTTAATAAGTGGCAGAAAGCAGGTATTGGTTTATTTAGTGATGTCTTGTTAAATATAGTTGATGAACTTGGAGAGTTTGTCCAATATTGGTACAATGCCCACATAATATGTTTAATTCGCAAAATTAAAGACAAGCCTTGCCATATAATTGGAAGACCAAATTAAAATACAACATTGATGCTCTGTATTCCTCTGACAATCAATTAATGAATTAAGATAACCAAAGATAGGTCTATTCACATTTCAAAATGAATACAAAACAAATCTCTAATATAATAATATGTTAAATAAATCCAGAGATGAAACCATTTGGTGTGAAGCATTGGAAAAATATCTTGATGGCAGACAACTGATCATGAAAAAAGAATGGAACAGTATTGGGAAATTCAAAATTTGTCATAGAATAGACAATCAAAGTGGGACAATTGCAATTTAATATTTTATTAATCTTATGCACAGCAAAACGAATTTATTTCCAAATTGGAAATTGTCTGATTCGGATATTGTGATTTTGTATATGCCAGATCAAACCCTTATTACACTTCTTTATGAGTGTAGCATGGTTGGAGGTTTTTTGTACAAATGGAAGGCAATTGGTGAGCAAGTGTTTAACTGACTTGAAATTAACATGAAGTTATTATGAGAGGATATGGAGTTATGGAAATTCAGAGTATAAAAATTCTGAATTATCTGATCATGTTTGCTGTATCGTAAGATATAAGGGAAAGATTCTGTATAACACATCCAGAAAAAGGAATTCACCATATTTTATATTCGTAATGATATTAGAAAAACTAAATCAAATTCTAATAATCAATATAACAATTATATTGGAAAAAACAGTCATAAATGGCAACAAATTACTAATTCATCTCTCACTTTAACACTTAACGATAAAATATGACTCTTGTTTCATGTGCAATCACTACTATTGTACGGTATTCATATATATACTTTATTAGTAGTAGTACATAGTTTGAGGGTTATGTTTTGACGTTCAAGTGTGTTAATAAAATTACCTCTTTGAGGTTTTAAAAGAAAAAAAAATATTTAGTTTTTAGTTGACCTATTTAGTCATCTCTTCATTTGTTTATTAATATTGTATTTATTCAATTTTTGTTTTTTAATTGTGTAATGTATTGTGTTTATTACTTGTTTTTTCTTACTTAATTTAATCATCTTTATTTTGTTAATGTAATTAGTAAGTTTATTTGCATTTTCACGATTATATTATTCAATATTTTGTGTATACGGCTTTGATTTTATTCATTTTTGAAATATGTTGTTATTATCCCCCGTTTATTTTCTGACCATTTTGCTTTTATTTTTTATTATTTGTGTTTTTTTATTTTATTTTGTACTGATCTTTAAAATTTATTTGGTTCGATTTATTCATTTTATATTTCTATTCCTTTTTGGGAAGGCGCTATATAAATATCTGTAATTATGTTATTTCTTTCTTATTTTAACGATTTATTTTAATGATATTCTAAGACTATAGTGTACACGGATTTGATTTGGTTTTAATTTTTAAATTATTTGTTATTATTTTCTCATCCGTTTATTATTATTTTTCGTTTTCTTTATTTTTAATTTATACTGATCTTTTTCTTTATTTCATTCCATTTGTTATTTTATTCATTTTTATTTGTGTTAATTTCTTTTGTTACGCTTTAGGCCTATATGTATGACTTTTGTGATGGTCATATGCGAAAAAAAAATCTCTGTTACACCCAAACAATAAAAATTTCTAAAAATACAATTAAAGAAATAACCCCCCCCCCAAAAAAAAAATCAGCACCGAGTGGAATTCGAACCCAGACCAACAGGTCCTATTTTAATGAATCAATGGACAGAGCTATTGAGGTACGCTGACCAAATCCAGGCGTCAATTAGATGTGTAATATTTTGCAAGTGTTACCGCAACGCATTCTGGGTATTTTTCAATGTAAACACATAATAACTACTGCCGATCTTCAGAGAAAGAGGTATTGCGAGATAGTCAGTATCTATCATCTACAAAAATATTTCAGCTAAAAACACGAACATAATTATTGAGGGGAAATGCCACACAAAATTATAAACTGAGGCTCGTCCTTCGGGTGCTGCAACAATGACATCATTGGTTAATTTCGTCAAAAAGCTCTTCCATGTAACCCCCGCTATTTAGCTTGACACGTCATAGCCCGGGCACAATATGGAGTGTCCAGTTAGAGCATGGACCTAGTTAGAGTAACCTCGAACTACCCGCTATTACCACCATGTACTTACCCAACTACCCTACGTTACAATCGCCCGAGGGGAATTGGGGGAAATCAACCGTCACTAATTTCCTTTTTTGACTGACAGCAATATTTATTTTCACTACACGTATATGTGATTTTAAACAAAATCCGCTCTCTAGAAAGCGCAATTTTCTGATACATCTTTAAAGCAGTGATATCTGATCTCGTACATACTTCAAAATCCAGTAAACAACCCATAATCTTTCCATTTAAATAAAAACAACAAATTTTTCAAAAAACACTGTTTTTTACCTAAAAAAACTTTAAGCTAAAGAATTACACCGACAATTTCTAGGGGGTCAAACACCAGCAAGACAGTAATTTGAAGGTACCATTTTCACCGGCCGAAATTGCCCGACATTTACGGAGATCCGCGAACAAAGAATGGCTCCAAAATGGCCCGAGTAAAAGTAATATAATGTCGCTACGCGACCGATAATAATGTTTGTGTTTGATGTCAAGTCAAAGTGTACAAGTCATGGCGTGCACAATATCTGGGATATTCACAGGGAAAGGTTTTTTTATTTCAAGTCAGAATTTTGATACGCACATACAGAAATTACAGAATCAGATAATAGTACTACATGTACCTTGTCTTTAATTTACAAATTTCAATCCATGCCAATAACAAAAATACTAAAATACAAATTTTGATGATTTTTTCAATGTTTCGGGTCAGCAAATCGCTGCTTATCCCATTAAATCCCAGTCTTGGCACTCATTGCACTACATCGTGGTATAAGCTAATAGGTATTTGATTACTTTTCATAAAAGCTGCCTCATGTTGCATCTCTGTAACTTATGAAGAACAAAATGTCTACCTAGGCATCACTTCCAGGCTCCATAACAAAGGGCAGCTATGATGGAATAGCTTCCTGTTTCTTCATAGTCATTGAAATGGAGGCATGCTCTAAGCTTTGCTTTGTTTCAAATAGTATGCCCCTGAAGTTTCTCATATTTTCTCGATACAAGTGCATTTTGGGGATAAAAACACCTTGTGTACATGATAAAGTAGTTGTAAAACACCAACTCAAATTGATGATGAAATATAACTATGATAATTATTGATTATAGGGGCCTCCTTTCCTTATTCGGCGATGTCTTTTGATATTTGGATGTTTTTATGTCACCTGCCTTAGCAGGCAAGAGACATAGGGATCACTTTGTCCACTGTTGTCTGTTGATGTTGTCTGTTGTGAAAAAGGGTTAACATTTGCCTGTATTATCTGCATACTTACATGGATTTCAACCAAACTTGAGTCATAGGCGCAACATGGGATCCCTCATTTGTTGGTTTATGAGGTCAAAGGTCACATATCAAGGCCAACGGTTATATGAGGCCTATCATTCACAAACCATGACAGCAGGGGATACTATAGTCGATCCAACCTCATATGTCCCGCCATACCATTTGCGTGGAGGTATAAGCCCTGATGTATGAGGGGCAATAATAAAGCTTCACAACAAATCATTAATTTTGAAAATCGTCTTAGAGGATTAAACGAGAGTAGCATAATGATCACTGCCAGGCCAGTGTGGGATTTAAAGAAGGGCAGGCCATCAATATTTTTCACTGAGTATACAGGTGCATTTGAATGTCCAAATGTACACCAAATAGATATAGGTAGACATGTACAGATTATGTACAAGAATCTGTAGGCGATTTAATTAATTTACACGTAGTATACGTACAACAAAAGTTAAATTGACATTTGGCCACAGGAATCCTACTGAATATCAATTGAAAGAAAGCATGAAGAATGCAAAGAATTTTATTATTGCAATACATAGGAAAGTTAAAGCCCTGTGAACACCAGTTTCACTTCTACAAGTATAGCAATGGCACCCAAAACAAAATAGCGTTAAAGCAGAAAAAATACCAAATATAAACAGTATGAAGGCAGATATGCAGAGTTGGCTTTCCAAAAAAAATGTCAAATTTCGACAAATGCAAAGAAAAATGATCTTAACAATCTCATTCAAATACATAAGCCAACTACAACAAGGTACAGAATAGATGATCTGGCCAAAGCATATGGCCATGAAATAGTTTGTCTTCCTCCTTATCACCCGGATCTTAACCCAATAGAACTCATTTGGTCACAAATAAAAGCTTGTTGCCAAACATAACGAGGACTTTAAACTAAAATCTGTTCAAAAACTGTTCGAGGAAGCTCTACAAAAAGTCACCGAAACAGATTGGAAAAATGCAATAAAACATGTTTTTGGGATAGAAGACTCCTACTGGAGCAAGGAGAATATTGTTGATATTGACATAAATCAAAACCTAATCAAGCTGACGGAGGACAGTGACAGTGAATCCGAATCAGACAATGATGACTGAATGTAAGTGAATTTTTAACTCATAATATACGATATAGTATAGGCCTATGCATCATGGTTTTATTTCATGAAAAGTTTGCAAATGTACGACAAACATTACTTTTTTTGTGCTCAGTCCTAATTTTTACTTGGACGCGGAGTCAAATCCTATTGTGATCGGCTTATCATTATACTACCGATTACACCTGAAGTGATTCACCCTATTCTATACAATTGTCGCAGCCCAAAAATATAGAGGGACGGGCATATGAGTTTGGATCGACTATAGCGGTCTGAGGACCGCGATGTATTTTTTATTGAATTTTATCTAAAATTTAAACAAGAAAGCCATCTAATGACAATGTTAACTAACTTTTGACTGTTTTAGCAACTACAACCCTTTCAACATCAAGAATTGAGAAGTTGTGTCATAAAAACAATGGACTATTTCTTTAATCCAACATGTGCATGTATGTCCACGTCACGGTTTATGGACGACCTAATCGACATCTTTGCCCCCCCCCCTTTAACTCCATCAAACTTGAGATTTTGGTATCAGAAGAAAGATCATATTTTTCTGATTCTGAACAACATCTCCAAATGTGGTTGATCACATTATTAACACACACTGTCCTTTGCACCAATTTATTTTCCTGGACATTTTTACTTCTACTATCCAAATGGCTAGACTAAATCAACTCAAGATTTGTAATCAAATGTTTTTTAGTGATATGGTTCCATGTGAGGGAGAAAAAATCATGCAAAATCAGACCATGAAATGGGTCATCCACCTTTTATTTGCATTCATGCTTTAAAACTAATGAAGATTAAAATATTACAGGGTTTGTTTACTCATTTGCTGTGACTTGGATCGGACAATTGCATTCTACCAGAAACAGCTTCTACCAGAGCTGGACTCTTTATTGATTCTTAGCTTTGCATAAAGGGGCATTTCGTGATCCAGTCTCATCCCTTAACCTCAAAAAGGTGAGATTTTTTATATCAGTGATTTGAACCAATTGGCCTAAGTATAGTATGTGTACCTAACATTTTGTGTAAATTCGATATGCTCTTGAAGAAATTTGTAATTTTGAATTTTCTGTCCATAAACAATGAAATTACAACACAGTGGCAGCGTAATACAAACATTTGTGCATAACATTAAACATACTGTCAGAATCGACTGAAATTTTTGGAAATAACCTTTTTGGCGATATCTAGTAACCGTAAACCAAAAATGAGGACGTTCTAGGATCACAAAATGTACCTTTAATTCAACAAGCAGGGTGTAGCTACCATAGGGATAGAGTGGACAAAGTCCACGGGCCCCGAAAGGTTTGGGGCCTCTAAGAGATTGGGAAAAAAGGAGAAAGGGGGAGGGAGAAATAGAGAAAAAGAAAGACAACAGCGAGAGTGAGAGAAAAAAAGTAAGAGGGAATGAGGGTGGGAGAGAGAGGGAGAACAAAAAAAAGATTTGCAAAGTTTCTAAACAGGGCTAATGCTACCACGCTGTTACCGATACGCGAGAGTTTGGCAAGTCTAGAGTACAGTAAAAATTAATATTAGTCGACCAATGCGGCACATTTTGCTCATAACTTCCAAACCAAACATCCATTTATCCTACAATTCCACAGGGTAAATGAGAAAAATAGAAGTTTTCTCAAATACCAAGATTTTGACCGCTTCCGGTAAAATCAGAGGTTCTAGAGACGAGGCTTTTAGCGATTGGGCCATGGCCCAATAATGATTAAGTATTTGTAAAGAATGTGATACATGTAGATTACAACTGAAAATAAGAAAAGAAATTACAAGAACATTATTGTTATCATTTTTGATTGATTTACACCTCAATTTTCCCACTAGACAGTATATATCCATAATACACCTGTACTTAATACTTTAAAAAAATTGTTTTTACAGCTTTAATAAAAAATAATAAATGCCAAAATGAGTATGCTGTGTGTATACTTCTTTATACATTCATTATCATTTCAAATGATATTTCAGTTAGTCCATGAAAGTATTTATTTCAGAGGTGTAACTTTTGCATGCTTTGCACTTCTTTGTTTAGAAGATCATAAAAAACATGATTTAAAGGTGCAAGGAGAGATAGATTTAAAAAAACGGGTGTCCCTAAAAATGTGAAAATTCTGATTTTGTATTGGTATGAAGCTTTCTATCAAACATTTCCTTATCTGGAAGGATTAAGTTGAGAACTGAGGCTCCCATCAGACCCCCATTTTTAGCATCGCTGCCACCCAAAGACCACATTTTTTTAAAATGTCACTCAAAGACCCATATTTTGGGTGAACATTTTTAAAATTTTCTAGAAAGACCCAATTTTTTTTGGAAAATTTTGATTGATTTTATTAGGTACTCAAAAGGATACATAAAATGATAAAAAACATTATGATACAATACATAAGATTATTGCACTTAAAATTATTTTTAAGAACAAGACAAAAGACCAATAATGAATGAACAGGAGTACCAAGGATAGCCCAAAAAGCTTTTAAAGAAAAAACGCTAATGCCACTGGGGTCCTTTAACATTGCATAAATAGGGAGAGAGAAAATATCAAACAATCTAACAACATGTTTGAGACAAAATAATGGAACTTAATGCCATTTGTGATCAGAGACAAAAAAGGAGGAATAAATGAGACGCAGTCAATATTCAATAGAAGATGACTCCACAAATGTAATTTTGACTAATTTAAAAAAACCGACCGACCCATTATTTATTAAAATAACCAAAAAACCCATGTTTTTGGCATTTTGACTGTCTCTCACACCAAATCTAATCTCACATGCCCCAGGCTGTTTTCTTTGACAAACTTGTGAATTTCTAATTTCCAATAGTTGCAAATATGAATTCAACTTATGTTTTCTATTGAAATCTAAGCATATACAAATCACTATGTTCAAGTACCACAATCTGGGCACTGTAGCGGTGCTTTGATTTTAATTTATTTCAGTTCTTATGTTACATTATGTATCCTAATAAGTTTTGTTCTAAATACTGTATATATGTACAGAGAGATAATTTTTTTTTTGCAATTTCTGAACCAAAATCTCCCTAAAAAACAGACATTATAAAGTACTTACTTTTTCAATGGCTGAAATAATCTACAACAAATTCAGTATTATTGTCTGCTCCAAAGCATTTCACATCACTCGCAGTAATTACAGCCCAGTTAATTCAATCCAGAAACTATCTTCTATCTTCTTTCCCTATTCCGCCAATGAAAATGTTTTTCATTTTCGAGTAATTTAGTGTCTGGACACCACATGCAACTTCATATTACTAGCACAATATCAAAAACATATGACCATAATTTTGGTGTCAACTTGAAACGAACGTTACATTCCTCCCGAATTCCAACACAATGTGGAAAGTATCAACAGCTGTTTTAAGTAAGTTGGCACACATACTGATGGCGTTGGGGTCAAAGGTTTTGCTTTTTTTTCAAGGTAAGTTATTTTAAAGTGTCTCCATATTTTGGGCAGGGGGGTAAAATCAATACTTTCACTTTGGTGCAATAACACACCCCCTACTGGATGCTTTCATCCAACCAAACAACTGTAATACACACTTATGTTGATTAAACCAATGTCACAGGGTGCTAAAGCATTCAAATTTTCATGATAAAATTAAGTTATTTGTTTAATATTACCTCAACTGTATTGTAATTTTCACCAAACTTTACAGTTGTTTCAGTCCTCACGCCTCCTCTTAAATTCTAATACCTCTGCTGCCCATTATTGAAAATGCCAGCATTCTGATCGGTCAGTTTGCTGCCCATTATGCTGCAATAATGGGTCGCCCAATCATTTTCTCATTAGATCACGCTGTTTTCAGTAATATAATAGAAATAAAGGGTTTGCAGTATTATTTATGGGCTCATAATGTATCCTCGGCCTGCAAAAAAATAAAATAATGGACTCGGCTGCGCCTCGTCCATTATTTATTTTTTTCCGACCTCGGACACATTATTCACCCATAAAGGATACTGCATCACCCTTTATTTCTTAAAGGGGGAAGTTATAGTTAAAATATACAAATTGTAAATGTTTTCACACAGGGCGAATAAAATTACGAAAATGCCAAATGTTAACCACAAGGCATACTTCTGTTATCCAAATGGTATTTGTAGATAGTTAAATTGTGGAACCAATGACATCAACTCAGAATCTTACTGGGTTATGAAGAAAGAGAATATAATGAGAAATCATAATTTTTATTGGTCTAAAGGGGGGGGGGAAGGAGAATGCAGAATGTCTACCCCAAGTATACTAGTCCGTGAGCTGTCTCCCGTTACCATGCATCCCCCCCCCCCAGGATCCTCCGACTTGACCATGGTTGTATTCTATATGGTCTAGTAAACCAAAAAAATGATGTACTTTTAAAAAAATTGGGATGCATAGCCCCGATGACGTCATTTTGATAACGTCATCAAATTTTGGAGAAAAATATGTAAATTTTCAATTATTTTTTTCTTGCATATTCGGATAGCCCAGATAGCATATTTGTTATTTATCTTCACCTCATTCGAAAATATTATTTCGTTTTATTTTTATGTCAGTTTTAAATATATTTTCCCCATTGACTTATGTACAAAACAAAAAGTTTAACGGCGATTTTCTTAATTTCTGATTTTACTTGTTTTTTGGACATGAAAAAAGTAGCTATTTTCTCTGACAAACATACTCTGCAACCATTTAACCCATCTTTTTAACTTATTTTATATGTATTAAGATGTACTAAGTAAGAATATGAATGTTTTATTTCCAAAATATATTTTTAGTAGAGCATATGAATTAAAAATGATGACGTCATCAAAATTGACCTTTGGGGGTAAAAAAATTCGAAATATTTTGTTTACCTTAATATGTTGGCTGACCTTGCCATCTTTAATTTAAAAGCATATTTGAACCTTTAACCCACTTCATAGATGAGTAATAAGCCAAACCTGATCTATTTTTACATTGAGCCCTATGTAAAATCCCCACTTAAAAATGCCATTTTCTTAAAATTGTGATTTCAATTGACTATGAGTTTAGAAAGGCAGGACACAGGGTGGTTACCCCCTCGAGAATTCGTTATAATGCATCCGATGCTTATGATTTTGATACCAGTGAATAGCTATGATCCTCTTCTTTCCATTGATACCAAAATAAGTACCAAATAAGTACCAACATACCTAGTGTGGCGTCACAATGACGTCATAAAGTCTGTTAGCCGGCAAAATTGGCATTTTCCCACAGAAAATTTTCGAAATTCCATTTTTGCGCTAAAAGAGATAGGAATGTCGGATTTTCATGCGGTTTTCAGTACTAAATGATGACAATTGACTAGTTCCTACAGAAACAGACTTTTAGAGCCATAATGTGCATGATATTTATAAAAAAAATGTACCAAAAATATCTTTGGTGGCAACCACCCCCTCTTACTCTTCGACTTTGACAGCATACCCTAACCCCGGTGAAGGTGCTAGCTTTGCATTTGTTTTCGCTAAAAGCCACAAAGGACGAGGGAATGATTACCTAGGAGTTTTTAACGAAAGTTTCTGGCATTTCAGCGCATTAAGTTCACTAGGGGTGGTGATCCCCCTCCCCCGTAAGACAAGGGTTAACTTTTATCTAACCAACATATCCATCGGGGTTGCTCCAATTCCTATAAACATTCTAACAAGTACCCAATGGTGGTCAAATTCAAATCATTGCTATATGGGTTCTATTCATAAAGGTACCATCATACGTCAAAACGACATCACATTCCCAAGAAACCACAAATTTCCCCGATATTCCATGAAGATAGAGCAAGTTTCAATTTGAGCCAAAATGTACAAACAAGAGGTTTTTTGACATGTGTTTGCTTTATATGAAAGGAAATGGCTATTCTGATATACATAGTAAGGCTTCATGCTTATATCGTTAAGACTTTTTTCGTAAGAAAAAAAGTTGGAGGTAAATTTGATGATTTACCCAGTCTGTATAGACAATAGAAAATGGTAGAAGGTTGTATATTGCAAAGGGTTTTAATGACCTTTTTGCTAGTTTTTTTACTCATACAGATGACAATGTGGAAATTACCTCCCCAGAGTTAGATGTTCCAAAGCTGTCTGATTTCAGTGTGACGACTGATATGGTGCTTAAGAGAATAAGGATGTTGTCTCCCGACAAAGCTGTTGGACCGGACAATATATCGGGTCGTATGTTAAAACTGTGTGTGTGCGACTAATATAGCTCCGATTCTCGCACGCATCTTCAACTTGTCGCTGTCTTCTGGTAAGCTACCGACTGGTTGGAAAATAGCCAATATAGTTCCAGTATATAAAAAGGGCAACCGTTCTTTGTTGACTAATTACAGACCAATAGCATTAACATCTATTGTTGTGAAAATGCTTGAAGCCCTGGTTTGTGATGAACTTAGATCTCATCTTCATGCTAATGGCCTGCTTTTTGAACATCAGCATGGTTTTACACCTGGAAAATCATGTGCCACAGCTCTATGTGAGGCAACAACTGAATGGCTGGCAGCCCTTGATCGACGTTCAAATCCAACTGCACGTATTGATCTGATTTCAGTGGACTACAGTCGGGCATTTGATTCAATTTCTCATCATGTTCTC